>RXID01021783.1:0-117134 GCA_005019695.1 Trichopus zeylanicus subsp. travancoricus | reverse complement strand
TAGTAGTAGTAGTAGTAGTAGTAGTAGTAGTAGTAGTAGTAGTAGTAGTAGTAGTAGTAGTAGTAGTCGTGGGAGTGGTAGCAGGTGTAGGTGTAGTAGTAGTAGTGGAAGTTGGAGTAGCAGTAGGAGTAGGAGTAGTAGTGGTAGTAATAGTGGTAGTAGTGGTAGTAGTATTGTGAGTAGTGTCAGTAGTAGTAGTTATAGTAGTTTTAGCAGTAGTAGTTGTAGTAGTAGTAGTTGTTGTCTCAACAGGAGGAGCAGATCCTCCACTAGTTATAGTAGCAAGTGTAGGAGCAGTAATAGTAGTAGTAGTTGCCATAGTAGTAGTAGAGGTAGAAGCTGCAATAGTGGTGGTGGTGGTGGTAGTAGTAGTGATTGTAGAAATTTTAGGAGTAGTTGTAGCAACAGCTGTATAAGTACTAGAAGTAGAAGAAGTAGGAGTCGCAGCAGCAGCAGTACTAGTAGTAGTAGTAATAGGAGTAGTATTAGTTATAGTGGTAACAGTAGTAATTATAGTAGCAGTAGTAGGCGCAGAAGTAGTTATATTAGTAATAGTAATAATAGTGGTAATTGTAATTATAGTAGTTATAATAGTAATAGTCATAATGTAGTTATAGTAGTAGTAGTAGTAGTGGTCGTAGTAGGTGCAGTAGTAGTTATCACAATAGCCGTAGTAGTAGTAGAAGTAGTAGTTGGGGGTAAAAGTAGTAGTAGTAGTAGTGATAGCAATTGTAGCAATCGAAGTAGTAGTTGGAGTCAGAGTTGGGGTGGTAGTAGTAGTACTAGTAGGAGTATTCGTAGTAGCAGTAGTAGGAGTTGGAGTAGTAGTTGTCGTAGTAGTTGTACTAGGTATAGGTGTACGAGTGGTACAAGGAGGAGGAGGAGGAGGAGTACTAGTTGTTGTAATAGTAGTAGTAGATGTGTTAGTTGTTGTTGTAGTAGTAGTAGCTATAGTAGCAGTAATAGTAGTAGTAGCATTAGTGGCAATAGTAGCAGTACTAGCAGAAATAGTGGTAGTACTAGCTGTAGTTGTATCAACAGTAGTAGTAGCAGTAGCAATTGTGGTATTAGTAGCGGAAGTGGTAGAAGTTGTAGTAGAAGCAGTAGTAGCAATAGTAGTAGGTGTGGTGGTAGTAAAAGTAGTTGTAGAAGCATTAGTAGTAGCAGTACTAGCTATAGTAGTAGTTGTAGTAGTATTAGTGGTTATAGTATTGGTAGAGGTGGTAGCCCTAGTGATAGTATAAGTAGCCATTGTAGCAATAGTAGTTGTTGTAGAAGTAAAAATAGTACTTGTAGTTATAGTAGGAGTATAAGTATGGTAGGAGTAGTTCTAGTAGAAGTAGTAACAGTAGTAGGGGTGGGAGTAGCGGTAGTACTAGTGGTAGTAGCAGTAGCAGCAGCATAAGTAGTAGTTGTAGTCCTAGCAGCAGCAGTAGTAGTAGCAGTAGTATTACCAGTAGTTGTTGTGGTAGTAGTTGTAGTTGGAGAAATAGTAGTAGTAGTAGCAAATATGGAAGTCATAGTTGTCATAGTAGTAGTAGTAGCAGTAGCAACATAGTGGTAATAGTAGTAGTAGTAGTAGTAGTAGGAATAGCAGCAATAGCAGTAACAGCTATAGTAGTAGTAGTAGTAATAGGAGCTATAGTAGTAGTAGGAATGGTAGCAGCAGCAACAGTAGTAGCAGTAGTAATAGTAGTATCAGTAGTAGTAGTAATAGTAGTAGTAGTAGTAGTAATAGTAGTAGTAGTAGTAGTAGTAGTAGTAGTAGTAGTAGCGGTAGTAGTAACAATCATAGTCGGTATCGTACTAGTAGAATTAGTATTTGTAGTAGTAGTAGTAGCAGTAGTAGTAGTAGCAATTGTAGTAGCAGTAGCAGTAGTAGTTGCAGTAGTAGTAGTAGTAATTACAGTAGCAGCAGTAGCAGTGGTAGTAGTAGTAGTAGCAGCAGTAATAGCAGTGGCCGTTACCACAGCAGTTGGAGCAGTAGTGACAGTATAAGCAATAGCAGTAGTAGTAGTAGTAGTAGTAGTAGTATCAGTAGTTGTAATAGTTACAGTGGTAGAGGTGGTGGTAGTAGTAGTAACCACAGTAGCTATAGTAGCAGTAGTGGCAGAAGTAGCGGTCGTAGTGGAGGCAGCAGTAGTAACCGTAGTAGTAGCTGCAACAGTAGTAGCTATCATAGCAATTGTAGCAATACTAGTGGTAGTTGTTGTTGTTGTCATAGTAGTAGTAAGAATAGAATAGTAGTAGTACTAGAAGTAGTAATAGTTATTGTAGTAGTAGTAGGAGTAGATGTAGTAGCAGTATCAACGGTTCCATTTGAAGGGGTAGTAATAGTGGTTGTAGCAGAAGTAGAAGCAGTAGTGATTGCAGCAGGAGAAGTAGTAGTAGTAGTTATTATAGTAGTAGGGGTGTTAGGAGTAGTAGTAATAGTAGTAGAAGCAGCAGTGGTAGTAATAGTTATTATTGTAGTAGTAGTAGAAGCAGTTGTAACAACTGTAGAAATAGTAGTAGGAGTTCTAGTACTACTAGTCATAGTAGTAGTAGTAGCAGAATTGGTATTAGTAGTTGTGGTAGTAGTAGCTTCAAAAGAAATCATAGCAATAGTTGTAGTAGTAGTACGAGTTGCAGCAGCAGCAGCAGCAGAAGGAGTACAAGTAGTGGTAGTAGTTTTAGAAGTAGTAGTTGTTGTTGTTGTAGAAGTAGTAGTAATAGTAGGAGTAGTGGTTGTTGTCATAGTAGTACTTGTAGTTGTAGTTATAGTAGTAGTAGTAGTAGTAGAAGAAGAAGTAGTAGTTGCAATTGCAATAGTGGTGGTGGTAGTATTAGTAGGAGTAGTGGTACTAGTTGTGGTAGTAATAATAGAAGTAATTGTAGCAATAGTAGTACTAGTAGTAGTTGTTGTAGTAGTAGTTGGAGGAGTAGTAGTAAGGGTAGTAGCAATAATAGGTGTAGGAGGAGTAGTAGTAGGACTAGTAGTGGCAGTAGCAAGAGTAGCAATAGAAGTAGTATAATTAATAGCTATAGTGGTAGTAGTAGTAGGAGTAGTAGCAGTAGTATTTGTTGTTGTAGTAGTAGTAGAAGCTATAGTAGTTGTAGTAGCTATAGTAAAGTAGTATTAGTATTAGTAGCAGTAGCTATAGTAGCGATAGAAGTAGTAGTTGTTGTAGTAGTCGTAGTAGTAGTCCTTGTTGTAGCAACAGTAGTAGTAATAGTACGAGGAGTAGTAGTTGTTGTAGTGGAAGTTGTAGTAGTAGTCGTAGTAGAAGTAATAGTAGTAGTAGTAGTGGCAGTAGTGGTAATAATAGAAGTACTAGTAGTAGTAGTGGCAGTAGTGGTGATAATAGAAGTACTAGTAGTAGTAGTTGGAGTAGTAGTAACAATAGTAATAGTAGAATAGTTGTAATTGTAGTAGAAGTAGTAATCGTAGCAGTAGTAGCGGTAGTAGTAGCAACAGTAGTAATAGTACAATAGTTGTAGTAGTAGTAAGAGTACTAGTAGTAGTAGTAGTAGTAGTAGTAGTAGTAGTAGTAATAGTATTAGTTGCAGTCATAGTAGTAACAGTTGTAATAGTAGGAGTTGGAGTGGTTGTAGTAGTAGTAGTACTAGTAGTAGTAGTTGATGTAGTTGTAGTAGGAATAGGAGTAGAAATAGGCGTAGTAGTAGTCTTAGTAGAAGTTGGAGTAGTAGTATGAGGAGTAGGAGTAGTTGTTGCAGCAATAGTAGTGGTACTAGTTATAGTAATAGGAGTAGGAGTAGGAGTAGTGGTAGTAGTAGTTGTAGTAGTTGTAGCAGTAGTGGAAATAGTAGTAGTTGTAGTAGTAGAAGTTGTTATTGTAGTAGTAGTAGTTGTAGCAGTAGTGGAAATAGTAGTAGTTGTAGTAGTAGAAGTTGTTATTGTAGTAGTAGTAGTTGTAGCAGTAGAAGTTGTTATTGTAGTAGTAGTAGTCATAAGCAGTAGCAGAAGCAGCACTAGTTATAGTAGCTGTTGTAGTAGTAGTAGTAGTTGCTGTGGCTGTATTAAAAGTAGCAGCAGCAATAGTAGTAGTAGTAGTAGTAGCAGCAGCAGCAGCAGTAGTAGTAGTAGTAGTAGTAGTAGTAGTAGTGGTAGTAATAATTTTTGGAGAAGTAGTTGCAGTAGTTATAGAACTAATAGTGTTAGTAGTAGTAGTCACAGGAGTAGCAACAGCAGCAACAGTAATAGTAGTAATAGTAGTAGTAGCAATAGACGCAGGAGCGGTACCAGTAGTAGTAGTAGTAGGAGTTGTAGTAGTTATTACAGTAAAAGTAATAATAGCAGTAGTCGCAGTAGTAGTAGTAGTTGTTGTCGCAGTTGCAATTGTACTAGTAGTTATATCGGAAGAAGTAGCAGTTGGAGTCAGAGTTGGGGTGGTTGTAGTAGTACTAGTAGGAGTATTCATAGTAGCAGTAGTAGGAGTTGAAGTAATTGTAGTAGTAGTAGTACGAATAGGAGCACGAGTGGTACTAGGAGTAGTAGTTTCGGTAGTGGTAGTATTATTAGTAGTTGTAGGAATAGGAGTATGGGTGGTACTAGGAGCAGTAGTCATAATGGTAGTAGCAAAAGTAGCAGTAGTCGCAGTTGGCATAGTAGCCATTGTTGTAATAGTAGTAGCAGTAGTAGTCATAGTAGTGGTGGTGGTAGTAGTTGTAGTTGCAATAGTAGTAGTTGTAGGAGTAGTTACATTAGCAAGAGTAATAGTTGTAATAGGAGTATTAGAAGTATGAGCAGTAGCAGAAGCAGTAGTAGTAGTAACAGTAGTAGTAGTCGTAGTAGTAGCAGCAGTAGTTGTAGTAGTGGTAGGTGTAGCAGTAGGAGCAGTTGTAGTAGTAGTAGTTCTAGTAGCGGTAGTAGCAATAGTAGAAGTAGTAGTAGTAATAGTAGTGATAGTAGTAGTCTTAGTAGCAGCAGTAGTTGTAGAAGTTGTACTAGCAGTAGTAGTAGTTACAACAGTAGTAGTAGATGTATCAGTAGTATTAGCAGTAGTAGCAATAGCAGCAGCAGTGGTGGTTGTTGCTGTAGCAGTAATAGTAGTAGTTGTTGTAGTAGTGCTGGGAGTAGCAGTAGTAGTAGTAGTAGTAACAATAGTAGCAGTAGTAGCCATAGTAATAGGAGAAGTTGTAGTAGTAGTAGTAGTACTAGTAGGAGTACCAATAGAAGTAGTAGCAGCAGCAGTAGAAATAGTAGAAATAGTAGTAGTATTAGTAGCAGAAGTACTAATAGCAGTAGTAGTAGTAGTTATCATAGTAATAGAATAGTTAGAGTAGTAGTTGTTGTAGTAGTAGTAGTAGTAGCAGCAACAACAACAACCGAAGTTGTTGTAATAGTAGTAGTGGTTGTTGTTGTTGTCGTTGTGGTTGTTGTCGTTGTAGTAGTAGCAGTAGTAGCAGCAGCAGTAGTAGTAGCAGTAGTAGTAGTAGTAGGAGGAGGAGGAGTAGTAGTAGAAGTGGTAATAGGAGTAGTAGTTGTAGTAGTAGCAGTAGTAGCAGTAATAGGTGTGGTTGTAGTAATAGTACTTACAACAGTAGTAGTAGTTGTTGTAGTAATAGTGGTCGGAGTAGTAATAGTAGTAGTAGTGGGAGCTGTAGTAGGAGTAGTAGTAGTAGTAGCAGTAGTAGTAGCAAGAGTAGTGGTAATAGTAGTAGTAGTAATAGTTGTACCAACAGTAACACTAGTTGTACTTGTAGCAATAGTAGTAGTTGTAGTAGTAGTACTAGTTGTTGTTATTGTCGTCGTAGTAGTAGTAGTACTTGTAGTAGTAGTTATAGTAGCAAAAATAGTAGTTGGAGTAGGAGTTGGAGGAGTAGTAGTAGTAGTACTAGTAGTTGTAGTAGTTGCAGTAGAAGCAGCAGCAGTAGTAGTAGTAGTAGTAACAATAGTAGTAGTAGTGGTGGTAGTAATAGTAGTAGTAGTAGTAGTTGTTGTGGTAGTAGTGGCGATAGAAGTAGTAATAGTATTATTAGTGGTAGTAGTAGTAGTAGTAGTAGTAGTAGTAGTAGTAGTATTAATGGTAGTAGTAGTTGTTGTAATATGTGCAGAAGTAGTAGAAGGATTTGTAGTTGTAGTAGTAGTAGTAGTAGTAGTAATATTAGTAGTAGTAGTACTAGCAGTAGTTGTAGATTGAGTAGTAGTAGGAGTAGGAGTAGTAGTAGCAGTAGAAGGAGTAGGAGTGGTAATAGTATTTGTAGGAGCGGGAGTAGGAGTATAGTAGTAGTTATGGTAGTAGTTGGAGTAGTGTTAGGAGTAGGAGTAGGAGTAGGTGTAGAAGTAGTAATAGTAGTAGTAGTTGGAGTAGTGGTAGTACAAGTAGTTGTAGTAGGAGTAGTAGTAGCTGTAGGAGTTGGAATATGAGTGGTAGTTGTAGTAGTAACAACAATAGTAGTGCCAGTTGTTGTTGTAGTAGTGGCTGTAGTTGGAGTGGAAGTAGGAGTAGTAGTAGTAGTAGCAGCAAGAGCTGTGCAGAAGTAGCCGTAGTACTAACATTACTAGCAGGAGGAGTAGCAGGAGCATTTGTACTAGTAATAAAAATAGTAGCAGTAGTAGCAGCAGTAATAGCAGCAGTAGCAGATGTAGCAGTAGCAGTAGTAGTTGTTGTTGTAAAAGAAGTAGTAATAGTTATAATAGTAATAATTGTAATATTAGTAGTAGTAGGAGTAGTAGTAGCTGTAGTAGTCGTAGTAGTAGATGTAGTTGTAGGATTAGTAGTGGTAGTACTTCTAGTAATATTGGTGGTACTAGCAACAGCAGCAATAGCAGTAGTAGCAGCAGTAGTAGTAGTAGTACTAGCAGTGGCACAAGTAAGAATATTTATAGTTGGAGTAGTAGTAGTAGCTGTACTTGTAGTAGTCGTAATAGTCATAGTGTTAGTAGTAGTAGTGGTTGTTGTTGTTGTTGTTGTTGTTGTTGTTGTTGTTGTCATGGAAGTTGTAGTAGTAGTAGTAGTACTTGTAGTAGTTATAGTCGTAGCAGCAATAATAGTTGTTGTTGTAGTAGTAGTAGTAGAAGTAGTAGTATTAATAGTCATAGTAGCAGTAGTAGTTGTTGTTGTTGTTGCTGTAGTAGAAGTAGTGATAGTAGTAGTAATTGCAGCAGCTGGAGTTTTCGTAGTAGTAGTTGTAGTAGTAGTCATAGTAGCATTAGCAGCAGTAGTAGAAGTAGTAGCAGTAGTAGGAGTAGTAGTAGTGCTAGTAGTAGTAGTAGTAGTAGGAGTGTAGTTGTATAAGTAGTAGTTGTAGTACTTTGGGTAGTAGTAGTTATTGTTGTAGTAGTAGTAATAGTAGTAGTTGCAATACTAGTGCTATTAAAAGGAGTTGTAGCAATCATAATAGTAGTTCTAGTAGTAGTAGTAGCTGTTGTTATAGTAGTAGTCATAGTAGTAGCAATAGTTGTCTTACAAGCAATAGTAATAGTAGCAGCAGCAGCAGTAGTAGTAGCTGTAGTAGTTGTAGCTGTAGTAATAGTCGTTATTATTGAAGTGGTAGTAAGATTGGTAGATGTAGCAGTAATAGGAGCAGCATTAGTAGCTGTTGTAGCAGCTAAAGCTAAGGTGGCAATAGTAGTAGTAGTAACCATAATTGCAGCAATGGTACTAGTTATTGTAGCAGCAGTAGCAATAATAGTAGTAGAAGTAGCAGTAGTAGTAGTAGTATTAGCAGTAGAAGTAGTTGTAGTAGTAGTAGCTGTAGTAATAGTAGTTGTTGTAATACTAGTAATTGAAGTAGTAGGAATTAGCCGAAGTAGTAGAGGTGGTCGATGTAGTAGAAGTAGTTGTAATTGTAGTAATAGAAATAGCAGAAGTAGCAGAAGTAGTAGTAAAAGCAGCAACAGTATTAGTAGAAATAGCAGTATTTGTAGTAGTCATAGTAGTAGTAGCAGGAGGTGGAGTAGTAGTAGTAGTAGTTGGAGTAGTAATCGTAGTCATAGTAGTCGTAGTTGTAGTAGGAGTAGCAGTGGTAGTAGTTGTAGTTGTAGTTATGGTTATAGTAGTAGTAGTAGTAGTTGGAGTAGTAATCGTAGTCATAGTAGCCGTAGTTGTATTAGGAGTAGTAGTGGTAGCAGTTGTAGTTGTAGTTATGGTTATAGTAGTAGTTATTGTTGTTGTTATAGTAGTAGTAGTAGGAGTTTTCTTTGTAGTAATAGTAGTAGTAGTAGTAGTAGTATTAATCACAGTAGTAGTTGGCGTAGGAGTTCTATCATTGCTAGTAGTAGTAGTAGGAGTAGTACTAATTATAGTAGTAGCAGCAGCAGAAGTTGTAGTAGAAGCAACAACAATAGTAGTAGTAATAGTCGTTGTAGTAGTGGTAGTAGTAAGAATAGCTATAGTTGGAGTAGGAGTAGTTGCAGTAGTACTGGTAGTAGTAGTAATAGTTGGAGCGTTAGTAGCATTTTTACTAGTAGTTGTAGTAGTAGTTGTTGGTGTAGTAGTAGTAGTAGTTGTTGTTGTTGTTGTTGTTGTTGTTGTTGTTGTAGTAGTAGTAGTAGAGTAGTTGTTGTTGTTGTTGTTGTTGTAGTAGTAGTAGTTGTTGTTGTTGTTGTTGTGGTTGTTATAGTTGTAGTGGTGGTGGTGGTGGTGGTAGTAGTAGTAGTAGTGGCAGTAGCAGTAATCGTAGTAGTAGTGGCAATAGTGGTAGTAGCAGTGGTTGTAATAGTAGAACTTGTTGTAGTAGTAATCGTAATTGTTGTAGGAGTAGTAGTTGCACGAGTACAGGTAGATGTAGCAGTAGTGTAGTTCTATCAGCAGCATCAAAAGTTGTAGTAGTTGTAGTTATTGTATTAGTAGTAGTCGCAACAACAGCAGCAGTAGCGATAGTACTACTAGTAGTGGTAGTAGCAATAGTAGTAGTAGCAATGGTAGTACAAGTATCAGTAGTGCCAGTAGCGGTTATTGTAGTAGTATTAGCTGGAGTAGTAGCGGTAACAATAGTAGTGGTGGTGGCAGTAGTAGTAGTTATAGGAGAAGTAGTAGTAGTAATGTTAGCAGTAGTAGTAGGTGTGGTGGTAGCAATAGAAATAGAAGTTGGAGCAATATTATTAGTAGTAGTAGTTGGAGTAGTAGTTGAAGTAATATTAGTATTGGTAGTTGTAGCAATAATAGTAGTAGTATTAGTAGCAAGTGTTGTAGTAGTAGTGGTGGTGGTGGTAGTAGTAGTAGTAGTAGTAGCAGCAGATGTAGCAGTAATTGTATAAGTAGCAGCAGTAGTAGTAGAAGTAGTAGTTGTTGTTGTAGGAGCTATAGCTATAGTAGTATTAGTTGTAGTAGGAGGAGGAGGAGTCGTAGTAGTATGATTGGGAGTAGTAGTAGGAGGAGTAGTAGTGGTAGCAGTCATAGGAGCAGGAGTAGGAGTAGGAGTAGAAGTAGTCGTAGGAGTAAGCGTAGGAATAGTTGTAGTTGTAGCAGTAGGTGTAGGAATAGTAGAGTCGTATTGGCAGTAGTAGTTCTTGTTGTAGTAGTTGTAGTTCGAGTAGTAGCAGGTGTAGTATTAGTAATAGAAGTAGTAGTTACAGTAGTGGTAGTAGAAGTAGTAGTAGCAGTAGTTGGGGTAGTAGTTGCAGTAGCAGTAGCAGCAAAAGTAGTAGTAGCAGTAGTAGTGGTTATAGTGGTAGTAATAGTAGAAGCAGTAGTAGTAGTTATAGTGGTGGTAGTAGTAGTAGAAGCAGGAGTAGTAGTAGGAGTAGCAGTAGGAGTTGAAGTTGTAGTAGTAGTTGTTGTTGTTGTAGTAGTAGCAGTAGTAGTCGTAGTGGAAATAGTTGTCAGAGTAGGAGTGGGAATTGTAGTAGTTATTGCACTAGTAGGAATAGTTATTATAGTAGTTGTTGTTGTAGTAATCGTAGTAGGAGTAGCAGTAGTAGCAGGAGTAATAGTTGTGGTAGTAGTAGCAGTAGTTGTAGAATTAGTAGCAATAGTAGTAGTAATACTTTTAGTAGTAGTGGTAGTAATAGAAGTAGCATGTATAGAAGTAGGAGTTGGAGTAGGAGTACTAGTAGAAGTAGAAGCAGTAGTACGAGTAGTCTTAGGAGTAGGAGTAGGAGGAGTAGTAGTAGCAATAGTAGTAGTTGGAGTAGTTGTAGTAGTACTTTGGGAAGTGTGCATCAGTTGTAGGAGTAGTAGTAGCACTAGGAGTTGGAGGAATGGTTGTAGTAGTAGTAGTAGTCATAGTAGTAGTAGTAGTTAGTATTAGTAGTAGTAGTAGTAGCAGTAGAACTTTTACTAGCAAATGCAACATAAAAAGCAGTGGTAGTAGTTGTATATCAGTGGTAGTACTAGTACTAGTAGTAGTTATAGTAGTAGTGATAGTAGTAGTTGTAGTCGTAGTAGTAGTAGTGGTCATAGAAGTATTAGTCATAGTAGTAGTAGTGGTCATAGTCATAGTAATAGTAGCAGCAGCAGTAGCAACAGTAGCAGTAATAGTACTAGTACTACTTATGATTGTATTAGTAATCATAGTAGGAGTAGTAGTAGTTGTAGTAGTAGTAGTAGGAGTAGTGATAGTAGTTGTAGTAGTTGGAGTAGTAATAGTTGTTGTAGTAGTTGAAGTAGTAGTAGTTGTAGAAGTAGTAGCAGTTGAAGTTGCTCTATGAGTTTGAGTAGGAGTAGTAGTAGGTGTACCAGTAGTTGTACTAGGGGTAATAGTAGTAGTAGTAGGAGTAGAAGGAGCAGTAGGAGTTGGAGTAGGATTAGTAGTGGTAGTAGTAGCTAGTAGTAGTTGTAATAGTAGTAAGAGTAGTAGTAGTAGTGTTAACAGTAGTTGTAGTTGCAGTAGTAGTAGTAGTTATAGTAGTAGTAGCAGAACAACAGCAATAGTAGCTGTAAAGTAGTAGTAGTAGTTGTAGTAATAGTTTTAATAGTAGGAATAGTAGTCAGAGTATGAGTTGGAGTAGTTGTAGTGGTAGTACAAGTTCTGGAATTAGTAGTAGTAGGAGTATGAGTAGGAGAAGTAGCAGTAGTACTAGTAGTATTAGTAGTAGTAGTAATAGTAGGAGTAGCAGGATTATTAGTTATAGTTTTAGTAGTAGCAGAAGTATTAGCAGTTTCAGTAGTAGTAGTAGTAGCAGCAGCAGCAGTAGTAGTAATAGTAAGGGTTGGGGTAGGAGTAGTAGTAGTAGTGGTACTTGGATAAGTGGAACTAATCGTAGTAGTAGTAGTAGTACTAGTAATAGTAGTAATTGTTGTTGTTGTTGTTGTTGTTGTTGTTGTCATTGTTGTTGTGGTAGTAGTACGAGTTGGAGTAGGAGTAGTAGTAGTTGTAGGAGCAGGAGTAGGAGTAGTTGTAGTATTAGTTGTAGTAGTTGCAGTAGCAGTAGTATCAGTAGTGGCAGTAGTTGTTGTGTTAGTAGTAGCAGCTGTTGTAGTAGAAGTATAGAAGTTGTAGCGGTGGTAGCAGAAGTGTTAGCAGCAGGAATAGTAGTAGTAGTTGAAGTGACAATTGTAGAAGTTGTACAGTGATAGGAGTAGAACTAGTTGTAGTAGTAGCGTGAACAATAGTAGTAGCAATTGTATTAGTACTAGTAGCGGTCGTAGTGGTGGCAATAGTAGTAGTAGTGGTATTGGTCGTAGTAGTGGTGGTAATAGTTGTGGTAGTAGTGGTAGGAGCAGAACTGATTGTAGAAGTAGTAGTAGTAGTTTTCCTTGTAGGAAAAGTAGTATAAGTTGTTGCAGAAGCAACAATAGTAGCAATAGAAGATGGTCTAGTAGTAGTAGTATCTATTGTAGTTGTAGCAATAGTAGCAGTATTAGTTGAAGCAATAGTAAGAATAGCATTAATAGTAGTAGAAGTAGTAGAAGCAGGAGCAATAGTCGTAGTAGAAGAAGTAGAACTACTTGGAGTAGTAGTAGTAGTTGTTGTTGTTGTAGCAGTAGTAGTAGTTGCAGTGGTAGCAGTAGCGGTAGTAGATGTATTAGTAGTAGTGGTCGTAGTAGTCGTAGTAGTAGTAGTAGTGATAGAAGTAGAAGTAGTAGGAGAAGAAGTAGTAGTAGTAGTAGTAGTAGTAGTAGTAGTAGTAGTAGTAGTAGTAGTAGTAGTAGTAGTAGTAGTAGTAGTAGTAGTAGAAGTAGTAGTAGTAGTAGTAGTAGTAGTAGTAGTAGAGTAGTAGTAGAATTATTATTAGTTAGCTAAGTAATGGAAGCAGTGGTAGTAGTAGTTGTAGAATTAACAGTGACACTAGTTAGAGAGGTAGTTGTAATAGTAGCAGTAGTAGCAATAGTAGTAGTAGTATTAGTATTAGTTGGCACAGTTTTTGTGGTCATAGCAGTAGTAGTGGTGGTGGTAGAAGTTGTAGCAGGGGTAGAGACAATTGTTCAGTAGTAGCAGTAGTAGCAGTTGTAGTAGTGGCAATAGCAATAGTAGTAGTAGTGTAGTAGTTGTTGTTGTTGTAATAGTAGCAGTAGCAGCAATAGGTATACTAGTGACAGCAGCAGTAGTAGTAGTAGTAGTAGCAAAAGTAGTACAAGTAGGAGAATTGGTACTAACAAGAGCAATTATAGTTGTAGTGGTAGCAGTAGTAGTAGTTCTTGTAACATTTGTAGTGGTAGTTGTTGTTGTAGTAGGAGTAGTTGTAGTTGTTGTAGCAGCAACAGAAATAGCTATCATAGAATTAGTAGTAGTATTAGTTGCAGTTGTTGTAGCATCAAGAGTAGCAGAAGTACCAATAGTAGTAGCAGCATCAGTAACAGCGTAGTTGTACTAGTTGTAGCAGTTGTAGCAGCAGTAGATATTGCTATCATAGAAATAGTAGTAGTATTAGTTGTAGTAGTAGGAGGAGGAGGAGTGGTAGTAGTAGTAGCCGTAGAAGTTGCAGTTTCAGCAGTTGAAATAGTAGTAGTAGTTGTAGCAGTAGACGCAGAAGTAGTAGTAGTAGTAATAGGAGTAGTAGTAGTAGTTTTAGAAGTAGTAGTTGTTGTTGTAGTAGTGGCAGGAGTAGCAGTTGTTGTTGTAGAAGGGGAAGCAATAATAGTAGCAGTAACGGTAATAGTAGTAGTAGTGGTAGTAGCACTTGCAGCAGTGGTAGAAGTAGAAGTAGTAGTAGTATTTGTTGTTGTTGTTGTTGTTGTTGTAGTAGTAGTCGTAGTGGTAGCAGTAGTAGTAGCAGCAGTAGTAGTAGTATTAGTAGTAGTAGTAGTACTACTACTAGTAGTATTAGTAGTAGTAGTAGTAGTAGCAGTAGCTGTAGTAGTAGTAGTAAGATTGGTAGATGTAGTAGTAATAGTAGTAGTAGTAGCCATAATTGAAGCAGTAGTAATAGTTATCGTAGCAGTAGTAGTAGTATTAGTAGTAGAAGTTGTTGTAGTAGTAGTAATAGCAGTAGAAGTAGTAGTAGTTGTTGTTGTTGTAGTATTAGTTGTAGTAGTAGTAGTTGGAGTAGCAATAGTTGTTGTTGTAGTTATAGTAGTAGTTGTAGTACAAGCAATAGTAATAGCAGTAGCAGTAGTAGTAGTAGTAGTAGTAGCACTAGTAGTAGTAGTTCTTGTGGTTGTTGTAGCTGTGGTAGTAGTAGTTGTAGTAGTATTTGTTATTATTGTCGAAGTACTAGTAAGATTGGTACATTTAGTAGCAATAGTAGTAGCATTAGTAGCTATTGTAGTAGCCGTTGCTATGGTAGCAATCGTATCAGTAGTAGCCATAATTGTAGCAACAGTACTAGTTATCGTAGCAGTAGCAGTAGTAATAGTAGTAGAAGTAGTAGTAGTAATAGCAATAGAAGTAGTTGTAGTAGTAGTAGCTATAGTAATAGTAGTTGTTGTAATACTTGTAGTTGAAGTAGTAATAATAGCTGTAGTAGTATTAGTTGGAGTAGCAATAGTTGTAGTAGCCGAAGTGGCAGCAGCAGTAATAGAATTAGCTGAATTAGTAGAAGTAGTCAATGTAATTGAATTAGTAGTAACAACAGCAATAGAAGTAGTAGGAGCAGCAGAAGCAGTAGTGATAGCAGCTGCAGTATTAATACAAATAGTAGTAGTTGTAGTAGTAGTAGGAGTAGTAGAAGTCGTAGTAGTAGTAGTTGTTGTTGTAGTAGTAGTAGTAATAGTAGTTGTAATTGCCGTAGTAGTTGTAGGAGTAGTAGCGGTAATAGTAGTGGTTGTAGTTGTTGTTATAGTAGTAGTAGTAGTTGTTGTTGTTGTTGTTGTTGTTGTTGTAGTAGTAGTAGTAGTAGCATTAATTGCAATAGTAGTAGGTGTAGCAATTCTACCAGTACTAGTAGTCGTAGCAGTCATAGTTGTAGTTGCCATTGTACTAATTATAGTAGTAGTAGTAGCAGCAGCAGCAGTAGTAGCTGCAGCAGCAGCAGTATTAGTAATAGTAGTTGTAGCAATGGCAGGAGTAAGAATAGTTATAGTTGGAGTATTAGTTGTTGTAGTAGTACTAGTAGTAGTAGTAATAGTCAGAGCGTTAGGAGGAGGAGGAGGACGAGGAGTAGTAGAGAGACAGGATTTTCGAGGATTTTGGCGCGGAAATGCGGAAATGGAAACACTTAGAGAAGGTAGAGAAATTTTGGCTAAGTTTCTTGCGTGCCTTGCATGAAGGCCCAAGAGGTATATTTATAGCTGGCAGGGATACAACTGCGATAAGATCGCATCTTGTTTTACAGAAAGAGGGGACAGCAGTGGACTGCTGTTATCTTATCTTATCTTCTTTACATAAAGAGGTAGCGATGCGTTTCTTCTGGTCGAAGTAAGCCTTTGCTTTGCGCGCAAGTAAGCTGGTCCGGTTCAGAACAGGAAGGCAGGCAGTCGTTGTGCTGAGTCAGCCGTGAGGTTGACTGCTGTTTCGAGTTGTGTGTCGATCTGTGTAAGAACAGGGTACCACTGGGCCCAGAAGTTACCCGTGGTCTTGTGTTTTGCGCGCTTTGCTGCTTCTGCTAACTTGAGGGCGTACAGGGCCCGGAAGTGTTGGAGGGCGGTAAGGGCGTTTTGGGCACTTTGGCGCTCCAATTGTTGCAGCTGCCTTCTTGTATCATCATATTCGGTGAGGGACATTGGGAGGTCCCGGAGATGACGGAGTTGTTGGTCATAGTGTTGCACAAGAGAGTGGCCGCTGCAAGGTACTTCTGTATGATGTGCGGGGCTGCTTGTGGTGCTTCCTGTACGGTGGTGGCTATTAGATGGAGGGCCTCCAGATCTGTGGGGACAGGCCATCCTGCACAGACAAGTGCAGTGATTAGTCGCGAGAGGGTGTCAGCCAGTTGGTTGTCTCCTCCGTGAACATGTTCGAACTGCATCGTCAGTCCTGTGCCTGTGATATAATCCGTGAAAGCCATCCAGCGTACGCGGGAAGGCTTGTTGTTGGCTGATTTATTGAAGAAACTAATAATTGCCTGACAGTCGGTCCGGATTGTCAGTTCAGCCTTGTCCAAATAATATATTTTGAGTGCCTCTAAGGAATTCATCACGGCAAAGAGCTCAGCATCTATTGTTGATTTGAGTGGCTGAAATTTGCCGCTGGCGTAGGCGCAGATTCTTTCGGTTGATTTGGGGTCATACTTCTGCGGTTTCCATTTGCAGATGCCACCCCATCCGGTCATACAACCGTCTGTTTCCAGAATCATGTAGCTGTGTTCTGGTGGTAGTTCCAGATCTGGTAATTGCTGTACCAGTGCCTTGATTCTGGCTACTAAGTCCCAGTCTTGAGTATTCCACCGCTTTTCTCCGGTTGGACTGGTCTTAGCGTAGAGGGGCCCGAGTAATGTTCCCAAATTTGGGATATAATTCCGGGCGTAATTGAGAATTCCGAGCCAAGCTCGGAGCCCTTTTGTGGTCAAGAGTTCTTGTTCTTGAAAGGTGGCGATCTTCTTGATAATATGGGGCTGCAATTTGATCCGCTGGTTCCCTAGCACTGCCCCAAGAAATTCGACTTCGGAGACCGCGAGCTTCATTTTTGTTGGGCTCAGAATTAGCCCATAAGTCTTGCAGATCTGAAGCATGGTTTGCAAGTGTTGCTCATGTTCTGCTACAGAGGAAGAGAATACCAGAATATCATCGATATATACGGCAATAAAGTCCTCTGTTCCTTTGAAGCAAGAATCCATCTTCCGTTGGAAGATGGCAGGTGCATTTTTCAATCTGAATGGCATGACTAGCCATTCGTAGAGACCATCGGGAACCCAAAAGGCGGTCCAAGCGACCGAGTCAGGATGCATGGCAACTTGATGAAAACCTGACTTAAGGTCGAATTTGGAGTAGATACGGCTTCGACTCACCTTGTGTAGAATAGTATTAATCCCAGGGAGACTGTACTGGTCCTTGTGCGTGATATCATTGAGGCGCCGATAATTAAAGACCATGCGCTCTTTGCCTTTGACTTCTTGACCAGTCTGGGGATCAATATAAGTGCCGGAATTGACAATAATCGCTGTTGTGCGATGCCGGCTTTTGCTGGGTCTGATGACTCCAAGATCCAGGAGAGCTTTGACATGTTTAGCATATGCAGCTTTTGCTTGTGGAGTGATATGCTTCAGAGGCCGGTCTTCAATAATGAAATCCGGATTCTTAATGTCAAGCTGGCAGAGGATCTGATTCTTGGCCCAATATTTGAGCGGGTTATCACCAATATAACCCTGTTGCCGCAGTTCCTCCAGGATGGAGCTTAGCTTGTTGGTGAGCTGTCGTTGCGGTTGCGTTACGGCATATTGAACCGCTTCCTGAATGTGAAGATACTCCTCCTCTTCGAGATCCAGCTCTGCAATGGCTGCTGTAGTGGGAACAGAGGGAAGAGTATGAATAGTCGTGACGTTTTTATAAAACGTCACTGTATTGCCTTCAATCCGCACGCCGCCCTGCATGGCGCGGATGAAGTTGCAGCCGAGGATCATCTGAATATCCTCCCCGAGCTTCATTGGGAAGGCATACGTGTAGGGGATTCGGAAGCCATTCTCCCCAATCAGCATTCGGCCAACTTTGAGCTTCTTGTTCGCCGAGGTCCGTGAATTGATGCCGCGAAAATGTACTAGGAAGGGATTAGCTTCCAGGGCATCATCAGGCGCTACACCTTGATCAATGCAACAGGTCGTAGCTCCTGTATCAAGGATGGCGTTAACCTCAAAGGGAACAACCTTCGGAATATCAAATTTCACCTTCAGGTTGTACAGCATATTTTTGGTTCGCCGTGGTTGCTGGGGAGGCACTTGTGTTTCGGCGGCTATCAGCTGTTGTGTAGTATCGACGAGGAAAACGTGGAGGGGCAGATCACCTCCCACCACGCTTCCAGGGGCGCAAGGGGTAGCCGGGTGATCACGCTGGAGGTCATGACATTCGAGCACGAGGCGGTCAACCTCCATAGTAGCATGTTCCAGGTCATGGTACTTCTGTTTCCAATGGTCCGCCTCTTGTTGTAATTGGCGGAGGCGGAGGTGCAAAGCATCATTTTCTGCTTGGGCCGTGGCGAGCTGTTGTTGTAACTGCGTCTGTTGCCCTTTACAAGCAGAAATGTATTGTTGTTGTTCAAGGAGTAAGGTTGTGGTGTCATACCTTGCTGTGGATGCTTGAGCAACAGGTACTCGCTTGTCAAAGTAATACGAACTGCAGCGTCCACACACAGTTAAGTGGCAGTTTGCACAGTGCATGCGATACCGCTTTTGTGATGGTGCTTGGCAGCAGCAGCATCGTTCATAAGCATCGGGAACATCGTTGTTGACGTCCCATAAGTGGCTGCATTCGTATTGTTTTTGAGACACACGGACCATGGCACGGTAACCTCCAGTAGGACCTATCCACCATGTCCGATCTTCTTCCCGGAACATAAAGATCTTCTCTTCCAAGATGACGGTATCTTCGTCTTCCGAGATGCTGTAAATAGCATCACTCGGGTCGTCCCCTTCTTGGACAGAGACAATTTCACAATCAGCTGGCAGATCCAGCTGTTCAAACATGGCGACGCGTTTGACATTGCGTCGCTCATTCGGACATTCGCGAGCAAAATGTCCTTCTTCGCCACAGAGAAAGCACCGGCATCGTCGATTGCGGATCAGGTGCTTCTTTTTCTCTATTCTTGCATGTGAGGGGTGCGGCTTTCCTTTGTAAGTTGTGGATCGGCGGACACCAAACTTTCGTTTGGGTCTTTGATAATACCCCGGGATGGGTATGTCTTGGCAGAAGGAGAGATCCTTGAGGGCTCGGGTGAAGGCCGCTTCCTTGCATGCTTCTTCCAAATACTTGTATGTAAAGAGAATGCGTGGATATACACCAATAGTGTTACCTGGGTGTTTTGCTTCAAATGCTGCTTTAATCTTCTTTCCAATGTTCCCAGGCATTTTAGACCACAGCTTCTCCGATAATTCGGGGCTAGTGAACAGCCGACCGGTCCGAGAGGCAACCTGCATGTAATCATTAAGAAACGGGATGATATCCCGTAAGTTGTGGCAGGTCAGGCGTTCGAGATCCCTATAGGCCTCTTCTTGTATGGCTGTCGAGCCTTGGTAGGGATCTTCGAGGGCGAAGATGGTGCGTATTTGTGACAAGATGTTCTGTGTTCCATCTGCACCATCAGCATGGTCCAGTAAGTGCTGATACTCCATGGGGTAAGCCATCCGCCATTGGATCCATGCTAGTTTCTCAGATTCTCCCAGTAGGTTTTCAATGAACTCGATTTTTGTCCGAGCGTCTGTAAAACCTTGTAGGGCTACTGTATTCTTGGTAATCGACTCCCATCGCATAAACACGTCGTTGAATTGGCCAATTTGCAGGGGCATGACGAAGATTGCCCCAGACTGCTGTTGAGCCGAAGGGAGGTTCCACCACTCTGAGGTATTTTTGGCTTTAAACCTCAGGTTCTTTGGGATGTAGTTTTCCACCGTCGGTCCGTGGCTTGGACCAGGGTCAGTCCTCGCCGCTGGCGGGTAGTTGACTGGACCCATAGTGGAATCAACCGGAGGCCTGTATTCGGACACAATGGACGAAGAGCAAAGCCGTTCTGTTGGCTTTGCCTGTTGTGGTGCTCGTTGCGGATAGTCCATATCCCAGCTATCTTCTCCGAGAGTAGCAAGAATTTCATGATCATGATAATACTGTAAATACTCACAGTATTCTTCCGGATCTGTAGTCGGGTTGGACGTATCTTCCAGAGGCCAGGTGGCGATCAGGTGGAAGTTCTCGTCAGCCTCCTCCTGCGGTGGATCCATGGACCGGAGTACAGAGGCCCCTGGGCGTGTATCTCCTGCATGGGTTCCGCAAGGTGGAGTCTGGCTACTACTCCCTTTTGGTCGCCACTCTTGCCGCTGTTGAGTTAGGCGCTGGCGCCATTTTCGTGCTGGCATCACCTTACGGGGCTTTTGTCGTCTTTTAGTGCTACTCTATTGCTGTTGAGTCCTTTCTTGTGGCTCTGCTGAGCTAGGATCAACATCCCATCCTGTAGGGGTCAGGGGGAAGGGCTCGAAGTAAGAGGGAGGTGCTGCATACCTGACATAATAGTCAAATTTACCACTGGGTTCCCCCAGGGTATCCCATCTTGCTTCGGGTTCTGCTTTTTGTAGGTCCTGGAGTAGGACGGCAACAATCTCCGTTTCCTCCTCCTCTAGTGCATCCGAGGTAGGAACAGAGGCATACTGGTTGAAGCTTAAGGACACTCGTCCATCTAGGAGCGTGTGACATGTGACTTCCGAGGGTGTCAGGGGTACTGGGATAACGCGAGAAGGCTGGAGGAGCCAGTTCATCCCGCATAATTGTTCTGTTGAATACCGCTTTCCTGGGAGGGCATGTATCCCATGACTAGCCAGATAGTCAATGACGCCTGTGACCTCGTAGGCAAAGGCCACGTTTGGGGTGTTCGAGAGACGCCCGATCAGTCCTCGGGTGATGAGTAGGTTTGCTTCACCACACCGCCAGGTGTCATAGCCACGAGTCAGCAGGGAGATCTGTATATTCCTGTAAAAGTCACCAAGTGTAAGCATCATGTCAGGAATGATATACACCAGCTGACTTCCCTGTGTCAGATCGACTTCCATGGTGGCAATTAAGGCTTTGTCACCATGCCATCGGTTGTCACGGAACACAACAAGGGCCATCGTGCCCTCGGCATGTCGATGGAGGATCTGTAATCGAACCTGCATCACGCCAAGATGAATAAATTTCATCTTACTGTGGACCAGCTGTTGATAGCTTTCTTCTTGAATAAAATTGCGGTCCACTTGTGCGTCGCCTACGCAACTAATGGACTCTTCAGACCGATGCACATACACCCGATGGTGGTCATCGTCTGTGCGGGAATGATAAAGGACTTCAGCGGGGGCGATAGCTGCCCTCTCCCGCATCGAGAGTCGCAGTTATTCCTGGGGGTCAAGATGTTGTTCCAGGAGATGTTTCGTTGGTTGGCCTGTGAGACGGCGGAATATCCGTCGTGTGGCCTGCTGTGTATTGTACAGTCGGCGTTTGTTTCGCCGGTAGTCCCGGATTTGGTCCTCGACCAAGGGCTGGGGCTGTTGTTCCTGCAGCCGAACCTGAGAGGTTGCCATTTAACTTGGCTTGTTCTTCCTGCAAGATAATCAAAGGGTCCTTGTTCACAAGTAATCTCCCACGTGGTTCGGGAGGTCTTACTTTTGGACCGAGCGACAACTGCTCAAGTCGTGTGAGGAGGGACTCAGGAACAGAGTTCCTTAATTGTCGTGTTCTTAGGGACTGGAGATCACTCTGAATTTCTTTCAGGGTCTCTGCTATTTGCACCAGGAGCTGGATTTGGGTATTGTTTTGTTTCAGAATGGCGATATTTTGGGCAGAGGTGCTAAGACACTCACTGGGTTTCACAAAACCGGTTGCTGGGTGATCAATCGGTTTTATGGCCTTTAAGGCTTCTTGGTAGGAGGCGGTTGTTTTCGCTGGCAAGAAGGTGTTCATACACAAAGAGGTACGAATATGAGGAAGGGAAAACAGTCTAAGTACTCGAGAGTCCAAGTGTGCGGTATCGATCCTTCCGTATCGAACAAGAGATGAGTACTAGGAGGATGTCAAAGGCTTTGCCAAGTATCGGTCCTGCTCATCCGACGGGCAGCTACTGCCTCTTGCAGATTTACGCGCACTGCGGCCTTTTGCAGTTCAGACACTAAGCTTGGCAGAAGACATGCTTCAGTCTCCTTCTCACCGAAACCAGGGTTACCTACTTCTTTCCCAATATTGACCTTGCGGTGGACTTATTAGGTCCAGCCTCTGTGCCACCCGAGGGGTCAATCCAGGATTTTTCGGCAAACGGTGGTCTAGGTAGTAACGGTCATACGGTTGGAAACCAACACACTCGTCTCTAAGGAGTACCTAGACCGAAGGGGTTTTACTCAGCCATGGAAAGAACTGAGCTCTGATACCAGGATTTGAGCGAGACAGGATTTTAGTAGTAGTAACAGCAGTAGCAGCAACAGTAGTAGTAGTAGTAGTAGTAATTGTTGTTGTTTTATTGGTAGTTGTAGTGGTAGTAGTAGTAGTAGCAGCAGCAGCAGCAGGAGTAGTAGTAGTAGCAATAGCTGAAGTAGCAATTGTAGTAGTAGTAGTACGAGTAGTAGTAGTAGTAGTAGTAGTCGTAGTAGTAATCGTAGAAGCTGTGCCAATAGTAGTAGTAGCAACGGCAATAGTAGTAGTAGTAGTAGTAATTATAGTAGTACCTGTACTTGTAGTAGTAGTGGTACTTGTAGTAGTTTTAGTAGTATTAGTGCAATTCGTAGCAGTAGTAGTAGCAGTCATGGTAGTTGGATTAGTAATAGTATTGGTTCTAGCAGTAGTAGTATTAGTGGCAATAGGTGTTACAGTAATAGAGCAGTAGTAGTAGTAGTAGTTGTTGTTGTAGTAGTAATAGTAATTATAGTAGGAGTAGTAGTATTAGTGGTTGCAGCAGCAACAGCACCAGTAAAGATAGTACTAGTAGTAGTAACAGTAGCACTAGGAGTTGTAGTAGTAGAAGGAGCAGTTGCAGCAACAGCAGTAGTAGTAGGAGTAGCAGCGATAGTAGTAGCTATAGCAGTAGTAGCAGTAGTAATAGAAGTAGTAGAACTTGGACTAATAGTAGTTGTCGTAGTAGTAGTAGTAATAGTAGTAGCAGTAGGAGCAGTAGTAGTTGTTGTAGTAGTAGTTGTCGTGGCATTAGGAGTAGTTGCAGTAGTAGTAATATTAGTTGTAACAGTAGTAGTAGCAGTAGCAGTAGTAGTTGTTGTAGTAGTTGTAGTAGGAAGTGGAGGAGGAGGAGGAGTGGTAATTGCAGAAGGGTAGGAGTGGAAGTAGTAGCAATTGTAGTAGTAGTATTAGTAGGAGAAGTAAAAGTAGTTGCAGTAGTAGCAGTAGTAGCAGTAGTGGTTGTTATAGTAGTAGGTGGAGTAGTAGCAGTAGCAGTACTAGTAGTTGGAGTAGTAGTACTATTAGTGAGAGTAGCTTTGGTAGTACTAGAAGTAGTAGTAGTAGTCGTAGTAGTAGTAGTGGTGGTGGTAACAGTATTATAGTAGTAAAGGTAGTAGCAGTCGCAGTAGTTGTAGTAGCATTGTAGTAGTAGCAACAGTAGTAGTGGAGGTAGTAGTAGTAGTAGTAGTTGGAGTTACAAAAGTCATAGTAATAGTAGCAATAGTAGTAGCAGTAGTGGTACTAGTAGTACTCATAGCAGTAGCAGTAACAATGATAGTTGTAGTGGAAGCAGTAGTAGTAGCAACAACAATAGTAGTAGTAGCATTTGTAGAAGTACTCATAGTAGTAGTAGTAATAGTAGTTGTAGGAGTTGTTATAGTGGAAGTCACAATAGAAGAGGAAGTAGTAGTTTTAGTAGAAGTAGTAGTAGTAGTAGTAGTAGTGTTACTAGTAACAGTGGCAGTAGCAATAGTAGAAGTAGTCATAGAAGTAGTTGTTGTTGCAGTAGTACTAGTAGTAGTAGTACTAGTTGTAGCAGTAGTAGTAGGAGAAATAGTAGTAGTAGTAGTCGTACTACTAGTAACAATAGTAGAAGTTGTTGTTGTAGCAGCAGCAGTAGTAGTAATAGTAGTAGCAGTAGCACTAGTAGTATTAGCAGTAATAGTAGTAGTAGTACAAGTAGTAGTAGTAGTAGAAGTGTTAGTAGTGGTTGTAGTACTACTTGTAGCAGTAGCAGCAGCAGCAGTAGTAGTAGTAGAAGTACTAGCCATTGTTGTTGTAATAGTAGTAATAGGAGTAGTAGTGGGAATAGAAGCAGTTACAGTTGTAGTAGTATTAATAGTAGCTGTAGTAATATTAGTAGTAGTAGTAGTAGGAGTATTAGAAATAGTTCTAGGAGTTGTAGCAGGAGCAGGAGCAGCTACAATAGTAGTGGTAGTAGTAGTAGAAGTCATCGTCGTCATCATCATCGTCGTCGTCGTCGTCGTAGTAGTAGTAGTAGTAGTAGTAGTAGTAGTAGTAGTAGTAGTAGTAGTAGTAGTAGTAGTAGTAGTAGTTGTTGTTGTTGTTGTTGTTGTTGTTGTTGTAGTAGTAGCACTAGTAGTGGTAGTAGTCGTTGTCATAGTAGCAGCACTAATAGTAGTAGTAAGAGTAAATGTAGTAGTAGTAGGAGGAGGAGGAGGAGGACGAGCAGGACGAGGAGTAGAAGTAGTAGTGGGAGTAGCGCAAGTAGCACTAGCAATAATAGTAGTACCAGAAGTAGTAGTAGTCAGAAGAGGGGTAGTAGTAGTAGTGGTAGGGATAGTAGTAGGAGTAGGAGTTGGAGTTGGAGTAGTAGTAGTAGTAGTAGTATAGTAGTAGTTGTAGCAGTAATAGTGACTATTATATTTGCAGAAGTAATAGCAGTATTAGTTGGAGGTGTAGTAGTAGTAGTAGGAGTAGTCATTATTGTAGTAGTAGTTTTTTGAGTATCAGTAGTAGTAGCAGTAGTAGCAGTAGTAGTAGAAGTAGCAGCTGCAGTAGTAGTAGTGGTAGTAGTAAGAGTTGAATTAGTGGTAGTATTAGTAGTAGTTGTAGCAGTTGTAGAAGTAAATGTTGTATCTGTAGTAGCTGTACTAGTAGTAGCAATTGGAGTAGCAGTACTAGTAGTAGTAGTGGTAGTTGTAGTAGTTGTAGTAGTATTAGTGAGTGGTAGCAGTAGTAGTAGAAGTTGTAGTTGTAGTGGTAATAGTTGTAGTAGTTGCAGTAGTTGTAGTAGTAGTAGTTGTACCAGTAATAGTAGTAGTAGCTGTAGAAGTAGTAGTGGTTGTAGTAGTAGTAATAGTCATAGTAGTAGTAGCAGCGGCAGTAGTAGAAGTAGTGGTAGGAATATTAGTAGTAGTAGCATTAGTAGAAGTAGTAGTAGAAGTAGTAGTAGTAGTCGTAGTAGTAGGAGTAGCAGCAGCAACAAGAGTAATAGTAGTAGTTGTAGTAGTAGTAGCAGTATTAGTATTTATTGTTGTTGTTGTTGTAGTAGTAGTTGTAGTAGTACCAGTTGTAATTGTAGTAGTACTAGAAGTAGTAGTAGTATTAGAAATGGTAGTTGTAGTAGTAGCTGTAGTAGTAGAGGTAGTAGTAGCAGTAGCAGTAGAAGTAGTAGTCATAGTAGAAGTAGTGGTAGTAGTAGTTGTTGTAGCAGCTGTAGTAGTAGTTGTAGTAGTCATAGTAATAGTAGTAGTAGTAGTTGTTGTTGTAGTAGTAGTAGTAGTAGTAACCACAGCAGTTGCCGTAGTAGTAGCAATAGCCGTAGTAGTCGATGTAGTATAAGTAATAGTAGTTGTTGTTGTTGTAGCAACTATAGTAGTAGTTGTAGTAGTCATAGTAGTAGTAGTAGTAGTAGTGATAACCGCAGCAGTTGCAATAGTAGTAGCATCAGCCACAACAATAGCTGTAGTAGTAGTTGTTGTAGTAATAGCTATAGCAGTTATGGCAGTAGTAGTAGTTGTTGTTGTTGTTGTAGTAGTAGTAGCATTAGTAGTAGGAACTGCAATAGTAGTAGTTGTAAGAGCAGCAGCAGAAGTAGTCGCCGTACTAGTAGCAGTAGTAGTAGCTGTAGCGAAAACCGTAGTAGTAGTAGTAGCTTTGTAGTAGTGGTAGTGGTGGTGGTGGTGGTAGTAGTAGTAGTAGTAGAGGTAATAGTAGCTGTGGTAGTAGTCGAAGTAGCTGTAGCTGCAGCGGTGGTCGATGTAGCAGTAGTAGTAGTTACTATAGCAACACTATTAGTAGGAGTAGCAGTGGCAGTTGGAGTAGCATTAGTAGTTGTAGTAACAGTTTAAGTAGTAGTAGTTGTTGTTGTTCTAGCCGCAGAATCAATAGTAGCAGTAGTAGTTGTAGGAGCAGCAGCAGTAGTAGTAATAATAGTAGTTGTTGTTGTTGTAGTAGCAGTCATACTTGTGGTGGTATTAGCAGTAGTAGTCGCAGTAGTTGTAGTCGTGGTAGCAACAACTGTAGTAGTAGTAATAGTGGTAGTGGTAGTAGCAGTACGAGTAGCTAAATTAGTAGCAAAAGAAAAGAAAGTAGTAGTAGCAGTAGCAGCATTAGTTGTAGTAGTATTAGTACCAGTTGTACTAGTTGCAGTAGTAGTATTAGTTGCTGTAGTTTCAGCACTATTAATGTTAGCTATAGTAGCAGTAGTGGCAGTAATAGTAGCAGTACTTGTTGCTGCAACAATAGCAACAAGAGTAGTATCAATAGAAGTGGTAGTTTTAGTAATAGTAGCCATAGTAGTAGCAGCAGCAGTAGTAGTGATAGTAGGAGCAGCAGGAGCAGCAGTAGTAGTAACAGAATTTGTTGTTGCAGTAGTAGTAGTAGTAGTAGCAATAGCAAAAATAGTAGTAACGATAATAGTGGTTGTTTGAGAGTTAGTAGTGGTAGTGATAGCTGTAGAAGTAGAAGTAGTAGTAGTAGTAGTAGTGGTACTAGTAGTAGCAGCCATAGAAGAATTAGTTGTATTATTAGTAGCAGTAGTAGTAGTAGCAGCTGCAATAGTATTAGTAGCAATAGAAGTAGTAGTTGAGTGAATAAGCTGTAGTAGTAGAAGTTGGAGTTGCGGTAGCAATAGTAGTAGTAATAGTAGGAGTAGTAGCAGTACTAGTAGTTGGAGCAGCAGCAATAGTAGTAGTAGTAGTAGTAACAGTAGCAGTAGTTGTAGTAGTTGTAGTGGTAGTGGTGGTGGTGGTGTTTGCCATAGTAGTAGTTGTAGTAGTAGTAGTAGTGGTGGTGGTGGTGGTGGTAATATTAGTAGTAGTAGTCGTAGTAGCTGTCGAAATAGCAATAGCAATTGTAGTAGCAGAAGTAGAAGTTGTTAAAGTAGTAGTAGTAGTAGTAGTAGCAGCAACAACAGCAGCAGCAGTAGTAGCAGCAACAGTAGTACTAGTTGTTGTAATAGCAGTAGAAATAGTATTAGTAGTAGAAGCAACAGCAGCAGGAGTAAAAGTAGTAGTGGGGTGTAGTAGTAGTAGTAGTAGGAGTTGTAGTCGTTGACGTTGTGGAAGTGTTAGGATTAGTAGTTAATCGTAGAAGTTTTAGGAGTGTTAGGAGGAGTAGTAATAGGAGTACTAGTTGTGGTAGTTGCAGTAGTAGTAGTAGAAGGAGTGTTAGAATTAGTAGTAGTAGATGTAGTAGTAGGAGTTGTAGTAGTAGCAATTATACTTGTTGTACAAGTAGTAGTAGTTGTTGTTGTTGTTGTAGTAGCGGTAGTAGTAGTAGTAGGAGTTGTAGTAGGAGTTGGATTAGGGGTTGTAGTAGGGGTAGTAGTAGGAGTAGGTGTAGTAGAAGTAGTAGGAGTAGTAGTAGTACTAAGAGTTGAAGTAGGTGTAGTACTAGTGGAAGTAGATGGAGTAGTACGAGTTGTAGTTATAGCTATAGTAGTAGTAGGAGTAGGAATACTGGTAGTAGTTGTTGTTGTAGTAGTAGTAGAACTAATATTAGTGTTTGTTTTAGTGGTAGTAGTACCAGTAGCTATAGGGGTTGTAATAGTAGCAATTACACTAGTAGTAGTAGTAGTGGTGGTAGTAGTAGTAGTTATAGTAGTAGTAGTAGTACTAGTAGCAGCAGCAGTAGTAGTATTAGTAGTGGTGGTGGTAGCAGTAGTTGTAGTAGTTGTAGTAGCATCTGTAGTAGAAGTAGTATTAGTAGTAGGAGTTGGAGTACATGTAGTAGTAGGAGTTGTAGTAGTTTGAGTAGGGGTAGTAGTAGTAGTAGTTGTTGTTGTTATAGGAGTTGGAGTAGGATTAGTAGTAGGAGTTATAATAGTAGTAGTAGTTATTGTACTAGAAGTAGTAGTAGCAGTAAGAGTAGCAGTAGTAATGGTAGTAGTAGCAGGAGTAGTAGTAGTAGCAGCAGCAGCAGTAGCAGAAGCAGAAGTTGAAGCAGTAGTAGGAGTGTTTGGAGTAGTAGTATTAGTACAAGTTGCAGTAGTAGCAGTAGCAGTTGGAGTAGTAGTAGTAGTAGGGGTAGTAGTAATAGTAGTAGTATTAGTAGTAGTAGTAGTAGTAGTAGTCCTATTAGGAGTGTAGTTGTAGTAGTAGTAGTAGTAGTAGGAATAGTAGTTGTTGAAGTTGTTGGAGAGTTAGGAGTAGCAGTAGTTGTAGGAGGAGTATTAGTAGTTAGGGCAGTAGTAGGATTAGTAGTATAGTAATATTAGTGGTTATTATTATTCTTGTAGTAGTAGTAGTCATAGAAGTAATAGTAGTAACAGTAGGAGTAGGAGTTCGAGTTGGAGTAGATGTAGGATTCTTAGTAGTAGTAATAGTAGTAGTAGTAGTAGGACTGCTAGTGGTAGTAGTGGTAGGCGTAATACCAGCAGCAGTAGTAGTAGTAGTAGAAGTAGTTGTGGCAGAAGTAGTTGTTGTAGTAGTAGTAGTAGTAGTTAAAGTAGGAGTGGTAGTTGCGGTAGTATTAGTTGTAGTTGGAGTAGTATTAGTAGCAGTAGTTGTAGGAGTAGGAGTAGTAGTAAGAGTTGAAGTGGGAGCTGGTGTAGGAGTAGGAATTGTAGTTGGAGTAGTTGCAGTCGTAGAAGTCTCAGTATTAGTTGTAGTAGTATCAGTAGTTGGAGTAGTAGTAGTAGCAATTGTACTTGTAGTAGAAGTAGTAGCAGCAGTAGTTGTTGTTGTTGCAATAGTAGCCGTAGTAGTAGTAGTTGTTGTAGTTGGAGAAATAGTACTATTATTAGTAGTTGGAGTAGGGGTAGTAGTAGTTGTTGGTTGGGTAGAATCGGTAGGAGTTGGAGTAGGAGTAGCAGTAGAAGTTGTAGCAGTAGTAGTTCTAGTAGTAGTAGAAGTAGTATTGTAGTGGCCACAACAATTGTAGTAGTTGTTGTTGTAGTAGTAGCTGTGGTGGTTGTAGCAGCTGTAGCAATAGTAATAGTTGTAGTAGTAGTAGTTGTCATAGCAGTAGTTGTAGCAGTAGTGGTCGTTGTAGTAGTAGTAGCAGTAGTAGCAGAAGTAGTAGCAATAGTAGCAGCAGTGGTAGTAATAGTAGTAGTAGTAGTAGTAGTTGCAGTGACAATAGAAGTAGTAGTACGAGTAGTAGAACTAAAAGTAGTGGCAATGGCAGTAGAAGCAGCAGGAGCTGTCTAGTAGTAGTAGCAATAATAGCAGTAGTAGTAGCAGCAGCAGCAGGAGTGGAAGTCCAAGTAGCTGTTGTAGTGATCAGAATAGTAGTAGCAGCACTAGTGAGAGAAGCAAGATCAGTGGTAGTATTAGCGGTAGTAACAGTAGTAGTAGGAGCTTTAGTAGCCGCAGCAGCAGCAGTCGTAGTATTATTAGCATTAGTTTTAGGAGTAGAAGTTGTTGTAGTAGTAGTACTAGAATCAGAAATAGTAGCAGTAGTCGTAGTTCTTGTTGTGGTGGTAGTAGCAGCAGCAGCAGTAGTAATAGTAGTAGTAGTAGCACTTGTACTAGTAATAATGTAGTAGTAGTCTTAGTAGTAGTAGTAGTAGTATAGCAGCAGCTGTAGTAGTAGTAGGAGTAGGTGTAGTAGAAGTAGTAGGAGTAGTAGTAGTACTAAGAGTTGGAGTAGGTGTAGTACTAGTGGAAGTTGATGGAGTAGTACGAGTTGTAGTTATAGCAGTAGTAGTTGTAGGAGTAGGAATACTGGTAGTAGTCATAGTAGTAGTAGTTGTTCTTGTAGTAGTAGAATTAGTAGTAGTGTTTGTTTTAGTAGTAGTAGTACCAGTAGTTGTAGGGGTTGTAATAGTAGCAATTGTACTAGTAGTAGTAGTGGTGTGGTAGTAGTACTAGTGGTAGTAGTAGTTATAGTAGTAGTAGTGGTACTAGTAGCAGCAGTAGCAGTAGTATTAGTAGTGGTGGTGGTAGTAGTAGTTGTAGCAGTTGTAGTAGCATCAGTAGTAGTAGTAGTGTTAGTAGTAGGAGTTGGAGTATCGGTAGTAGTAGGAGTTGTAGTAGTTTGAGTAGGGGTAGTAGTAGTAGTAGTTGTTGTTATAGGAGTCGGAGTAGGATTAGTAGTAGGAGTTATAGTAGTAGTAGAAGTCGTTGTACTAGAAGTAGTAGTAGCAGGAGTAGTAGTAGTAGTAGTGGTAGTAGCAGCAGCCGCAGTAGTAGTAGTGGTAGTTGCAGCAACAATAGTAGTAGCAGCAGTAGCAAAACCAGAAGTAGAATTAGTAGTAGGACTGTTTGGCGTAGTAGTATTAGTACATGTTGCAGTAGTAGCAGAAGCAGTTGGAGTAGTAGTAGTAGTAGGGGTAGTAGCAATAGTAGTAGTATTAGTAGTAGTAGTAGTAGTGGTAATAGGAGCAGTAGTAGTAGTTGTAGTTGTATTAGGAGAGGAGTAGTATTAGTATTAGTAGTAGTAGTAGTAGTAGGAATAGTAGTTGTTGAAGTTGTTGGAGTGTTAGGAGTAGCAATAGTTGTAGTAGGAGTATTAGTAGTTGGAGTAGTAGTAGGATTAGTAGTATAGTAATATTAGTAGTTGTTGTTATTCTTGTAGTAATACTAGTAACAGTAGCAGTAGGAGTTTGAGTAGGTGTAGATGTAGGATTCTTAGTAGTAGTAGTAGTAGTGTTAGTTTTAGTACTAGTAGTACGAGTAGTAATAGTTGCAATTATACTAGTAGTAGAAGTAGTAGTAGTCGTAGTAGTAGTTAAAGTAGGAGTGGTAGTTGCAGTAGTAGTAGTTATAGTGGGAGCAATATTAGTATCAGTAGTTGCAGGAGTAGGAGTAGTAGTAAGAGTTGAAGTGGGATCTAGTGTAGGAGTAGGAATTATAGTAGGAGTGGTTGTAGTTGTCTCAGTATTAGTAGTAGTAGTACCAGTAGTTGGAGTAGTAGTAGTAGCAATTGTAATTGTAGTAGAGTAGTAGCAGTAGTAGTAGTTGTTGTTGTAGTAGTAGTCGTAGCAGTAGTAGTTGTAGTTGTTGTAGAAGTTGTTGGAGTAATAGTACTATTGTTAGTAGTTGGAGTAGGGGTAGTAGCACTTGTAGGTGGGGTATAAGCGATAGGAGTAGGAATAGTAGGAGAAGCTAGAGTAGTAGTGGTTCTAGTAGTAGTTGCAGTAGTAGTAGTACAGTAGTGGCCACAACAGTAGTAGTAGTTGTCGTAGTAGTAGTAGCCATAGTGGTTGTTGCAGCAGTAGCAATACCAATAGTTGTAGTAGTAGTAGTACTAGTAGTAGTAGTTGTCGTAGCAGTAGTTGTAGCGGTAGTGGTCGTTGTAGTAGTAGTAGAAGTAGTAGCAGAAGTAGTAGCAATAGTAGCAGTAGCGGCAGTATTAGTAGTAGTAGTAGTAGTAGTAGTAGTAGTGACAATAGAAGAAGTAGTACTAGTAGTAGAACTAAAAGTAGTGGCAGTGGCAGTAGAAGCAGCAGGAGCCATCTAGCCGTAGTAGCAGTAGCAGTAGTAGTAGTAGTAGCAGGACTAGCGTCCTAGTAGCATTTGTTATGATCGGAATAGTAGTAGCAGCACTAGCAAGAGAAGCAGGATCAGTAGTAGCATTAGCGGTAGTAACAGTAGCAGTAGGAGCTGTAGTAGTAGCTACAGCAGCAGTCGTAGTATTATTAGCAATAGTTTTACTAGTAGAAGTTGTTGCAGTAGTAGTACTAGAATCAGAAATAGTAGCAGTAGTCGTAGTTCTTATTGTGGCGGTAGCAGCAGCAACAGCAGTACTAATAGTTGTAGTAGTAGTAGCAGGTGTAGTAGTACTAGTAGTAATAGTAGTAACAGTAGTAGCAATTGTTGTAGTTGTAGTAGTAGTAGTAGTAGGGGTGTTTGACATAGTAATATTAGTACGAGTAATAGTACTAATAATAGTATCAGTAGGAGCAGTAGTAGCTATAGAAATCGTAATAGTAGTAGTAGCATTTGTAGTAGTAAGAGTAGTAGTAGCAGTAGTAGTGGTGGTAGGAGTTGTATTAGTAGTAGTAGTGGTAGTAGTTGTTGTTGTTGTGGTAGTAGCAATAGTAGTAGTAGCAGTAGTAGCAGTAGGAGTTGGAGTAGGAGTCGTTGTTGTAGTACTCGTCGTAGTAGTAGGAGTAGTAGTAGAAGCATTACGTGTAGTAGTAGGGTTAGTAGCAGGGGTAGTAGTAAGAGTTCGTGTATGAGTAGAAGTAGTAGGAATAGTAGTAGTAGTTATTGTTGTAGCAATAGTAGTACTACTAGTAGTAGTATTATAGTAGTAGCCGCCATAGTAGTTGCAGTAGTTGTTTCAGTAGTAGTTGTGGCAGGAGTAATAGCCATAGTAGTTTCAGCAACAGTAGTATTAGCTATAGTAGCAGCTGTAGTAATTGTAGTGTTAGTAATAGTACTAGTAGTAGTAGTAGTAGTAGTAGTAGTAGTAGTAGTTGGAGTATGGGTAGCAGTAGTAGAAGGGTAGTAGTAGCAGTAGTAGTGGAGTAGGAGTGGTAGTAGCAGTTGTTGTAGTAGTTGTAGTAGTCGTGGTGGTTGTGGTGTTTGCCGTAGTAGTAGTTGTAGTAGTAGTAGTAGTAGTGGTGGTGGTGGTGGTGGTAGTAGTAGTAGTAGTCATAGTAGCTGTCGTAATAGTAATAGCAATTGTAGTAGCAGAAGTAGAAGTTGTTATAGTAGTAGTAGTAGTAGTAGCAGCAACAGCGGTAGTAGTTGTTTCAATAATAGTAGAAATAGTATTAGTAGTAGAAGCAGCAGCAGCAGCTGTAAAAGTAGGAGTGGGGTGTAGTAGTAGTAGTAGTAGTAGGAGTTGTAGTCCTAGAAGTTGTAGGAGTGTTAGGATTAGTAGTTAGTCGTAGAAGTTTTAGGAGTGTTAGGAGTAATAGTAGTAGGAGTACTAGTTGTGGTAGTAGCAGAAGTAGTAGTACAAGGAGTGTTAGAATTAATAGTAGTAGCAGTAGTAGGAGGAGTTGTAGTAGTCGCAATTATACTTGTTGTAGATGTAGTAGTTGTTGTTGTTGTTGTTGTCGTTGTTGTTGTTGTAGTAGTTATTGTAGTAGTTGTAGGAGTAGTAGTAGGAGTTGGAGTAGGGGTAGTAGTAGGGGTAGTAGTAGTAGGAGTAGGTGTAGTAAAAGTAGTAGGAGTAGTATTAGTACTATGAGTTGGAGTAGGTGTAGTACTAGGGGAAGTAGATGGAGTAGTACAAGTTGTAATTATAGCAGTAGTAGTTGTAGTAGTAATACTGGTAATAGTCATAGTAGTAGTAGTTGTTGTTGTAGTAGTAGAACTAATAGTAGTGTTAGTTTCAGTAGTAGTAGTACCAGTAGTTGTAGGGGTTGTAATAGTAGGAATTGTACTAGTAGAAGTAGTAGTGGTGGTAGTAGTACTAGTGGTAGTGGTAGTTATAGTAGTAGTAGTAGTACTAGTAGCAGCAGCAGTAGTAGTATTAGTAGTGGTGGTGGTAGCAGTAGTTGTAGTAGTTGTAGTAGCATCAGTAGTAGCAGTAATATTAGTTGTTGGAGTTGGAGTATGGGTAGTAGTAGGAATTGTAGTAGTTTGAGTAGGGGTAGTAGTAGTAGTAGTTGTTGTTGTTATAGGAGTTGGAGTAGGATTAGTAGTAGGAGTTATAATAGTAGTAGTAGTCGTTGTACTAGAAGTAGTAGTAGCAGTAAGAGTAGCAGTAGTAATAGTAGTAGTAGCTGTAGTAGTAGTAGTAATGGTAGTAGCAACAGCAGTAGTAGTAGTAGTGGTAGTTGTAGCAGCAGCAGTAGTAGTAGCAGCAGTAGCAAAAGCAGAAGTAGAAGCAGTAGTAGGAGTGTTTGGCATAGTAGTATTAGTACAAGTTGTAGTAGTAGTAGTAGCAGTTGGAGTAGTAGTAGTAGTAGGGGTAGTAGTAATAGTATTAGTATTAGTAGTTGTAGTAGTGGTGGTAATAGTAGCAGTAGTAGTAGTAGTAGTCGTATTAGGAGTGGAGTAATAGTAGTAGGAGTAGTTGGAATAGTAGTTGTTGAAGTTGTTGGAGTGTTAGGAGTAGCAGTAGTTATATTAGTAGTATTATTAGTTGGAGTAGTAGTAGGATTAGTAGTATAGTAATATTAGTAGTTGTTATTATTCTTGTAGTTGTTGTAGCCATAGAGGTAGTAGTAGTAATAGTAGGAGTAGGAGTTTGAGTTGGAGTAGATGTAGGATTCTTAGTAGTAGTAGTAGTAGTAGTAGTAGGAGTGCTAGTGGTAGTAGTGGTAGGCATAATAGTAGTAGTAGTAGAAGTAGTAGTAGTAGTAGTAGTAGTAGTAGTAGAAGTAGTAGTAGTAGTAGTAGTAGTAGTAGTAGTAGTAGTAGTAGGAGTGCTAGTGGTAGGCATAATAGTAGTAGTAGTAGTAGTAGTAGTAGTAGTAGTAGTAGTAGTTGTTGTTGTTGTTGTTGTTGTTGTTGTAGTAGTAGTTGTAGTAGTAGTGGTGTTAGTATTAGTAGCAGTAGTACGAGTAGTAATAGTTGCAATTGTACTAGTAGTTGAAGTAGTAGTAGTCATAGTAGTAGTTAATGTGGGAGTGGTAGTTGTAGTAGTAGTTGTTGTATGGGAGCAGTATTAGTAGCAGTAGTTGTAGGACTAGGTGTGGTAGTTAGAGTTGAAGTGGGAGCTGGTGTAGGAGTTGGAGTTGTAGAAGGAGTAGTTGTAGTCGTAGTAGTCTCAGTATTAGTAGTAGTAGTACCAGTAGTTGGAGTAGTAGTAGTAGCAATTGTACTTGTAGTAGAAGTAGTAGCAGTAGCAATTGTACTTGTAGTAGAAGTAGTAGTAGTTGTTGTTGTTATTGTTGTAGTAGTAGCCATAGTAGTAGTAGTAGTTGGAGTAATAGTACTATTTTTAGTAGTTGGAGTACGGGTACTAGTAGTTGTAGGTGGGGTAGAAGCAGTAGGAGTTGGAGTAGTTGGAGAAGTTGTTGTAGTAGTAGTTGTAGTAGTAGTAGTAGTAGTAGTTGTTGTTGTAGTAGTAGTGGCCGTAGTGGTTGTAGCAGTAGTAGCAATAGCAATAGTTGTAGTAGTAGTAGTAATAGTAGTAGTAGTTGTCGTAGTAGTAGTTGTAGCAGTAGTGGTCATTGTAGTAGTAGTAGCAGTATTAGCGGAAGTAGTAGCAATAGTAGTAGCAGCGGTAGTAATAGTAGTAGTAGTAGTAACAGTGACAATAGAATTAGTCGTAATCGTAGTAGAATTAAAAGTAGTAGCAGTGGCAGTAGAAGCAGCAGAATCCGTGTAGCAGTAGTAGCGGTAGCAATAGTAGTAGTAGTAGTAGTAGTAGTAGTCGTAGCAGGAGTAGATGTCCTAGTAGCAGTTGTTGTGATCAGAATAGTAGTAGCAATAGTAGCAAGAGAAGGAGGATCAGTAGTAGTATTAGTGGTAGTAACAGCAGTAGTAGGAGCTGTAGTAGTAGCAGCAACAGCAGTCGTAGTATTATTAGCAATAGTTTTAATAGTAGAAGTTGTTGTTGTAGTAGTAGTAGAATCAAAAATAGTAGCAAGTGTAGTAGTAGGGGTAGTAGTAGGAGTAGTAGTAGGAGTTTGTGTATGAGTAGAAGTAGTAGGAATAGTAGTAGTAGTTGTTGTAGCAATAGTAGTACTACTAGTAGTAGTATTATAGTAGTAGCCGCAGTAGTAGTTGCAATAGTTGTTTCAATAGTAGTTGTGGTAGCAGAAGTAGCTGTAATAGTTTCAGCAGCAGTAGTAGTAGCTATAGTAGCAGCAGCAGTAATTGTAGTGTTAGTAATAGTACTAGTAGTAGTAGTAGTAGTAGTAGTAGTAGTAGTAGTTGGAGTATGGGTAGTAGTAGTAGAAGGGGTTGGAGTATGGGTAGTAGTAGTAGAAGGGTAGTAGTAGCAGTAGGAGTTGGAGTAGGACTGGTAGTAGCAGTTGTTGTAGGAGTAATTGGAGTAGTAGTAGAAGTAGTAGGAGTAGGAGCTACGGCAACAACATCTGTAGTTGTAGTGGTAGTAGTAGTAGTATTCATAGTAGTAGTTGATGGACTAGTTGCAGTAGCAATTGTACTAGTAGTAGAAGTATAAGTAGTAGTAGTTGTTGTTGTTGTTGTTATTGTTGTAGTAGTAGTTGGAGTAGTTGTAGGAGGAGCAGCAGTAGTAGTAATAGTAGTAGTTGTAGGAGTAGTAGTTATAGAAATAGTAGTAGTAGTAGTAGTAGTAGTAGTGTTAGTAGTAGTAATAGTAGTAGTAGTAGCATGCGTAGTAGTAGAAGTAGTAGTGGTAGTATGTCGCAGAGAAATTCTTACTTGATTAAGTATGGAAAGAAAGTAAAGCGGCGAAGAAAGGATTTATACCATTCCTGACCCAACAAAGGCAGTCACTTCACTACCTGATGAAATGCCAAGTTAACCTAGGTGCTAGTTTCTCATTCAAGTATAGTTTGTTTGTCGTGAGAAATAGTCTTTCCCACTATAAAAGCATATTCACATAAAAGCATAATGTGCAACGGATTGAGATTTGTAACGCTCAATGTCGTATAGCATTGGAGGTGGTTTGATTATTGGGATTGAGAATGGATTTGATGCGAGGGATAGAAAGGCATAAATGTAAGTGATAGAATGGAAAAGTTGGCAACAGACCGATGTCAGGGAGGTATTCCTTTGTCGATGGTTTCGTTCGCCACGAAAATGTGAGGTGACGAGTTCAATTCCAATTTCCCACTCAGCTCTAAGGCTTTCTACTGAAGCCAGCCAAGAAGACCCAAAGCATTAATATGAATAGGTTACATACCATACCTGTGATGAAAGAACGTGAGTTTAGCTTGGAATTGATTTATAGGTATGATTAATTGGCGTGATAGAACAATGTCAAAAGTGAAGAATTGTGGCTTGGTCCCAAGGTCGTCTTTGACACTTGACGGAAGCCTAAGCTATCGTGGTAGTAGTAGTAGAAGCAACAACAACAAAAATTGTAGTAGTAGTAGTAGTAGTAGGAGTGTTTGGTGTAATAGTATTAGTACAAGTAGTAGTAGAAGTAGTAGTGGTGGTGGTGAAAAGAGTAGTAGTACTAGTAGGAGCATTCGTAATTGTAGCAGCAGCAGTAGTAGTAGTAGTAGTCGTAGTAGCAGCAGTAGCAGCAGTAGTGGTGGTGGTAGTAGTAGGAGTGCAGTTGTAGTCATAGCAGTAGTAGGAGTTGTTGTCCTATAAGTTGTAGGAGTGCTAGGATTACTAGGTAGTCATAGAAGTTTTAGGAGTGTTAGTAGTAGCAGCAGTAGTAGTAGCAGTAGTAGTAAAAGGAGGAGTGTTAGCATTCGTAGTAGTAGTAATAGTAGTGATAGTATTAGTAGTAATATTAGTTGGACTAATAGTAGCAGCAATTGTACTAGTAGTAGAAGTAGTAGTAGTAGTAATAATAGCGTTAGTATTAGTTGCAGCAGTACCGATAGTAGTTGGAGTTGTAGTAGTAGCAATTGTACTAGTAGTAGTAGTGGTAGTAGTTTTAGTAGTAGTAGTAGTTGTTGTTGTTGTTGTTGTTCTTGTAGTACTAGTAGCTGCTGTAGTGGTAGGAGTTGGATTAGGAATAGTAATAGGAGTTGTAGTAATTGGAGGCGGGGTATTAGTAGTTATAGGAGTAGTAGTAGCAGAAAGAGTTGGTGTAGGAGTATTAGTAGCAGTAGTAGTAGTAGTAGTATTCGAAGTAGTAATAGTAGTTGTGGCAATTGGTGTCATAGTAGTAATAGTAGTAGTAGTAGAAGTAGCAGCAGCAGCAACAGTAGTAGTAGTAGTCGTAGTCGTAGTAGTAGTAGTAGTAGCAGCAGTAGCAGTAGTAGTAGTAGTCGTAGTCGTAGTCGTAGTAGTAGTAGTAGTAGCAGCAGCAGCAGCAGCAGCAGTAGTAATAGTAGGAGTGTTCCGAGTAGTTTTGTTAGTACGAGTAGTAGTACTTGTTGTGGCAGTTGTAGTAGTAGTAGCGTGAGTAGTATAAATAGTAGTAGTAGTAGTAGTAGTGGTAGTAGTGGTAGTATTAGTAGTAGTATCAATAGTAGTAGTAGTTGTAGTAGCAGTAGTGGAAGTAGTGGAAGTAGTAGTACTACTAGCACTTGTACTAGCAGTAGCAGCAGTAGTAGTAGTAATAGTAGTTTTGGTAGTAGTAGGAGTCAGAGTTGTAGTAGGAGTTGTAGTCAGGGTTGTAGTTGTTGGAGAAGTGGTAGCAGTAGTAGAAGTTGTTGTAGTAGCTGAAGGAGTTGGAGTAGGAGTAGGAATAGTAGTGGTTGTAGTAGAAGTGTTGTTGTTGTAGTAGGTGTAGAGTATTAGTAGCAGAAGTAGTAATAATATTAGTAATAGTAGTAGTAGTTGTTGTTGTTGTTGTCATAGTAGTAGTAGTAGTTCTAGCAGTAGGAGTTGTAGTAGGATTCGTAGTAGGAGTTGTATTCTTTGGGGTATTGGTAGCACAAGAACTAGTAGTTGTAGTAGCAGTAGTGGTGGGTGTTGTGGTTGTTGGGGAAGTGATAGCAGCAGTAGTAATAGTTATGGTAGAAGTAGGAGTTGGAGTAGTAGGAATAGTAGTTGTTGTCATAGTAGTAGTAGTCGGGGTAGTAGGAGTAGGAGTAGTAGTAGGAGTAGTAGTTGAAATAGTAGTTGACGTACTAGCATTAGTAGCAGTGGTAGTAGTAGTAGGAATAGTAATAATCGTAGTTGTAGTAATATTTGTAGTGGCATTTGTAGTAATATTTGTAGTAGTAGTTGTAGTAGTATTATTTGTAGTAGTACTAATATTTGTAGTAGTTGTTGTAGTAATAGTAGCAGCAACAACCGTAGTAGTAGTAGCAACAATAGTAATAGTAGTAGTCGTAGTAGTAGTAGCAGTAGTTGTTGTAGTAGTAGCAATTGTAGCAGTAGTTTTGACACTAGTATTAGATGTAGCAGTAGTAGTAGTCTTATTAGTAGGAGTAGGAGTTGTTGGAGCCAAGTAGTAGTAGTAGAAGCAGTAGCAGTAGCAATAGTAGTAGTAGTAGTAGTACTGATAGCAGCAATAGTAGTAGTAGTAGTAGTCGGAATTGGAATAGTCTTAGGAGTAGTAGTAGTGGTAATGGTAGTGGTAGTACTAGTAGGAGCAGTAGTCGCACTTGGAGTTGGAGTAGTACTAGTAGCATTAGAATTGGTCGTCATAGACTAGTGGCAATAGGAGTAGTAGTAGCAGCTGTAGTGGAAGCAGTTGTAGCTGTAGAATCAGCAGGACTAATAATAGTAATAGTAGCAGTGGTAACAACAGTAGTAGTAGTGGTAGTAGTAGCTGCAATAGTAGCAATAGTAGTAGTGGTATTAGTAGGACTGTTTGGCGTAGTAGTAGTAGTAGTAAAAGTAGTAGTAGCAGCAGTTGTAATAGAAGTATTAGGATTAGTGGTAGTGTTAGTAGCAATAGTAGTAATAGCAGTAGTAGGACTAGTTGTGGCAGTCGGTGTAGGAGTAAGAGTACTAGTAGGAGTAGGAGTAGTAGTAGTAGTAGTAGTAAGCTTAGTGTTAGTAGTTGTAGTACGAGCAGTAGAAGTAATAGTTGTCGGAATTGCACTACTACTAGTAGTAGTAGTAATAGTGGTAGTAGTAGCAGTAGCAGTAATAGTAGTAGTGGTGGTGGTGGTGGTGTTAGTAGTAGTAGTAGTAGTTATTGTTGTTGTTGTTGTAGTAGTAGTAGTAGGAATAGTAGCAGCAGCAGCAGCGGCGGCAGTAGTAGTAGGAGGAGAGGGTGGAGCAGCAGCAAAAACAGTAATACTAGTACTAGTAGTAGTAGAAGTCAGGGTAGTAGTAATAATAGTATTAGTAGTAGAAGTAGTAGTAGTTGTAGTAGTAGTAGTAGTAGTAGTAGTAATAATAGAAGTTGTAGTAGGAGTAGCAGTAGCAGCAACATTAGTAGTAGTAATAGTAGTAGTAGAAGTCCTAATAGTATTCGTAGGAGTAGTAGAAGTCGGGGTAGTAGTGATAGTAGTATTAGTTATAGTTATTGTCGGCGTAGAAGTAGTAGTAGTTGTTGTTGTATAATGAGCAGCAACAGCAACAGCAGCAGCAGTAGCTGTTGTAGTAGATGTAGTGGTAGTAGTAATTGCAAAAGTAGTAGCTATGGTTGTAAGAGGAGTTGGAGTAAGAGTAGTAATAGGTGTAGTGGTTGGAGTGGGGGTAGTACTAGTAGTAGTTGCCATAAGAGTAGGAGTTGGAGTAGGTGGTGTAGTAGCTGTAGTAGTAGTAGCAGCAAGGGTAATGGAAGTAGTAGTAATAGGAATAGGTGTTGGAATAGTAGTAGTAGTAGTAGTAGTAATAGTAGTAGTAATAGTAGTAGTAGTAGTAGTAGTAGTAGTAGTAGTAGTAGTAGTATTAGTAGCAATAAGACTAGTAGCAGTTATAGTAGCGGAAGTAGTCGTAGTAGTGGATTGATAGTAGTATTAGTAGTAGCAATTGTGGAAGGAGGAGTAGTAGTTGCAGTTGTACTACTAGTAATGTAATAGTAGTCTTAGTAGTAGTAGTAGTTGTTATTGTTGTAGTTGTAGTAGTAGTTGTTGTTGTTGTTGTAGTTGTATTAGTAGTAGCATTAGTAGTAGTAGGAGGAGGAGGAGTGTTTGGGGTAGTAGTATTAGTACGAGCAATAGTAGTAGCAGTAGTAGGAGTAGCAGTAGTTGCAGTAAGCATAGTCATAATAGTGGTTGTAGTACCTGTAATAGTAGTGGTAGTCGTATTAGTAGTAGTAGTAGTTGTTGTTGTTGTTGTTGTTGTTGTTGTTGTTGTAGTAGTAGTAGTAGTTGGAGCTGTAGTCGTGGAAGTCGTAGAAGTGCCAGGAGTAATAGTAGTAGTAGGAGTAGTATAAGTAGCAATAGTAGTAGTACAAGTAGTGGGAGTGTTGGAGTTAGTAGTAATACTACTACTAGTAGTAGTAGTGTTAGTATTTGTAGTAGTCATTGCAGTAGTAGTAGGAGTAGTAATTGCAGCAATGAGAGTAGAAGTACTAGTAGTAATAGTTGGAGTAATAATAGTAGCAGGAGTAGTAGTAGTAGTTGTTGTTGTTGTAGTAGTAGTAATAGTAGTAGTGGTGGTAGTCACAGTAGTAGTAATAGCAATAAATGTAGTAGGAGTTGGAGTAGAAGTGGTAGTTGCAGTAGGAATAGTATTAGGAGTAGTAGAACGAGTTGGTGTACGACTAGGAGTAGTACTTGGAGTTGGTGTAGGAGTAGGAGTAGTAGAAGTAATCGTAGTAGTAGGAGTAGTAGTAGTAGTAGAAATTGTAGTAGTAGTAGAAGTAGTAGTAGTAGCTATTGTTGTTACAGTAGTTGGAGTAGGGGTAGTAGAAGTAGTAGGAGTGGTAGAAGCCTTAGGAGTTGGAATGGGCATTGTAGTAACAATAGTCGTAGAAGTAGTTGTAGTAGTAATATTAGTAGTAGTTGTGGTAGTAGTAGCAATAGTAGATGCAGCTGTAGGCGCAAAAATAGCAATAGTAGCAGTAGAAGTAGTGGTAGTAGTATAAATTGTAGTAGTATTAAAAGTAGTAAAAGGTGTAGTAGAAGGAGGAGTTGTTGTTGTAGTAGTTGTAGTAGTGGTAGTAGTTGTAGTTGTTGTAGTAGCAGCTGTAGTAATAATAGTAGCAGCAAAAAAGCTGTAGGAGTAGTAGAAGTAGCTGCAGCAGTAGTAGTATATGTAGTATTGGTAATAGTAGTAAACGTACTTGTAGTAGAATGAGAAGTAGTAGGAGCAGCAACAGTAGTAGTAGTAGTTGTTGTTATTGTTGTTGTTGTTGTTGCAGTACTAGTAGTAGTAGTACTAGTAGTAGTCGTAGTAGTAGTAGTAATAGTAGTAGTAATAGTAGTAGTAGCCCCAACAATAGTTGCAGTAGTTCTAGCAATAGTAGTTTTGTGGTAGTAATGATAGCAATTGTAGTAGTAGTTGTCTTGGTAGTAGTAGCAGCAGCAGTAGTAGCAATTGTCATAGCAGCAGTAGTGGTAGTAGTAGCAATAGTAGTAGAAGTAGTAGCAGTAATAGCAGCAATAGTAGCAGCACTAGCCGTAGTAATAGTAGTTGTAGTAGTACTAGTAGCAGTAGAAGTAACAGTACTAGTAGTAGTAATAATAGTAGCAGCAAGAGCCGTAATATCAATAGTAGCAGTAGTAGCAGCAGCAATAGTAGTAGCACTTGTTATAGCAAGAGTAGTTGTAGTAGTACCAGTAGTAGTAATAATAGTAGCAACTGGAGCCGTACTAGCAATAGTAGCAGTAGCAGTAGTAGTAGCTGGAGCAGTAGGGGCAGAAGTAGTTGTAGTAGTAGTAGCAAAAGGAATAGTTGTAGCAACAGTAGTAGGGGAAGCAAGATCAGTAATAGTAGTAGCAATAATAGCTCTAGCAGTAGGAAACATAGTGGCAACAATCGCAGTGGCAGTAGTAGTTGTAGTAGTAGTAGTCTTAGTAGTAGTAGTAGTAGTAGTAGTAGTAGCAGAAATAGCAGCAGTAATAGGAGTAGTAGTTCTTGTAATGGTAGTAGTAGTTGTTGTTATATTAGTAGCTGTAGCAGTAGTAGTAGTAGGGGTTGGAGTAGGGGTGGTAGTAGGAGTAGTAGCAGTAGTAGTAACAGTAGTAGTAGTTGGAGTAGTAGTAGTAGCAGTGGGAGTTGGAGTAGGAGTAGTAGTAGCAATAGTAGTGGTTGTAGTAGGACTATTAGTAGTAGAAGTAGTAGAAGTAGGAGTAAGAGTAGTAGTAGTTGTCGTAGTATTATTAGTAGTAGTAGTAGAAACTAAAGTTGTGGTTACAATAGGAGAAGTGGTAGTAGTAGTTGTAGCTATAACCGTAGAAGTAGTAGTAGTTTTAGTAGTAGTTGAAGTAGTAGTAGTTGTAATAGCACTAGTAGCAGTCGCAGTAGTAGTAGTAGTAATAGTAGAAGTAGGTATAGTTGTTGTAGTAGTAGTTAGTAGTAGTACTACTACTTGTAGTGGTAGTAGTGGCAGTAGTAGTAGAAGTAGCAGCAGCAGCAGTAGTAGTAGTAGAAGTAGTAGTGGTAGTAGTAGTAATACTAGTATTAGTCGTATTAGTAGTTATAGTAATAGTAGTAGTAGTTGTAGTAGGAGTAGTAATAGTAGTTGTAGTAATAGTAGTTGTAGTAATAGTATTAGTAGTAGTAGCAGTTGTAGGAGTTGTAAAAGGAGTTGGAGCAGGAGAAGTAGTACTAGTAGTAGTCGTAGTAGTAGTAGTTCGGGTAGTAGAAGTAGAAGTAGTAGTTCGGGTAGTAGAAGTAGAAGTAGTAGTTGTAGCAGCAGTAGTAGTAGGAGTTGGAGTAGGAGTGGTAGCTGCAGTATTTGCCGTATTAGTAGGAATAGTAGTAGTATTGGTATGTGTAGGAGTAGGGGTAGTAGTAGGAGTAGTAGTTGTAATTCGTGTATGCGTAGGAGTAGTAGAAGGGGTAGTAGTTGTTGTGGTTGTTTTCGTAGAAGTAGTAGTAGTATTGCAGTAGTAGCCACAACAGTAGTAGCAGAAGTTGTAGTAGTAGTGGTTGTTATAGCAGTAATAGTAGCAGCAGTAGCAGCAGCAACAGTAGTAGCAGTAGCAAGAGCAGGAGTAACAGTAGTATTAGTAATAGTACTAGTAGTAGTACTAGTAGTTGAAGTCGTGGGAGTGGTAGTAGTATGTGTTGGAGTATGTGTAGTAGGAGTTGAAGGATTAGCAGTAGCAGTAGTAGTTGGGGAAAGAGTGGTAGTAGCAATTATTGTAGGAGTAATAGGAGTAGTAGTCGAAGCAGTAGTAGTAGTAGGAATAGTAGTAGTAGTAGTCTAAGTAATAGTAGTAGGAGCTGCAGCATCAAAATCCTTAGCTGTGGTAGTAGTAGTAGTATTCGTAGTAGAAGTAGTATTCGTAGTAGTGGTTGTAATAGTACTAGTTGATGGACTAGTAATAGTAGTTGTTGTACTAGTAGTAGAAGTTGAAGTAGTAGCAATAGTCGTAGTAGTAGTAATAGTAGTTGTTGTTGTAGTATCAGTTGGAGTAGTAGTTGTCGGAGCAGTAGCAGTAGTAAGAGTAGTAGTTGTAGGAGTAGTAGTAGTAGTTGTTGTTGTTGTTATTGCTGTTGTGTAGTAGTCACAGCAGCAGCAGTAGTAGCAATAGTAGTGTTAGTAGTAGTAATACTAATAGTAGTAGCAGTCGTAGTAGTACAGTAGTAATAGTAGTAATAGCAGTAGTAGCAACGACAATAGTAGTAGTAGTAGTAGTAGTAGTAGTAGGATTAGTATTAGCGATAGCTGCAGCAGTAGTAGTAGCTGTAGAAGAAGGTGGTGGTCAGAGTAGTAGTAGTAGTAGTACTAGTAATAGTAGTAGCGGTTGTAGTAGTAGTAGTAGTTGTTGTTGTAGTAATAGTGGTTGTAGTAGGAGTAGTAGTAGTTGGAATTATAGTAGTAGTAGTAGTATTAGTAGCCGTAGTAGGAGTCGGAGTAGGAATAGTAGTAGTAGTAGTAGTAGTACTATTGCTGCTAGTATTAGTTGCAGTAGTGCAAGTAGTAGTAGTAGTTGTAGTAGTAGCAATTGTACTAGTCATAGAAATAGTAGTAGCAGTAGTAGTTGTTCTTGTTGTTGTAGTAGTAGAGCAGTAGTAGTGGTAGGAGTTGGAGTAGGGGTAGTCGTAGGAGTTGTAGTAGTTGGAGTTGTGGTAATAGTTGTTGTAGGAGTAGTAGTAGCTGTATTAGTAGCAGTAGCAGTAGTAGTAGTATCATTTGAAGTAGTAGTAGTTGTTGTAGCAGTAGCAGTCATAGTACTAAGAGTGGTAGTAGTAATAGTAGTCATTGTTGTAGTAGTTGTAGTTGTAGTAGTAGTAATAGTAGTAGTAGTTGCAGTAGTAGCAGTAGCAGCAACAGTAGTAGTAGTAGTAGTATCATTTGAAGTCGTAGTTGTTGTAGTAGCAGTAGCAGTCATAGTACTAAGAGTGGTAGTAGTAGTAGTAGTCATTGTTGTAGTAGTTGTAGTTGTAGTAGTAGTAGTAGTAATAGTAGTAGTTGTAGTAGTTGCAGTAGTAGCAGTAGTAGTAGTAGTAGTAATTGTAGTAGTAGTAGTGGTGGTAGTGGTGGTGGTGGTGGTGGTGGTGGTGGTGGTAGTAGTAGTACTAGTAGTAGTAGTAGTAGTAGTGTTTCGGGTAGTTTTGTTAGTACAAGTAGTACTAGTAGTAGTGCCTGAAGGAATAGTAGTAGTAGCTGGAGTATTAGTAATAGTAGTAGTAGCAGTAGTAATAGTTGTTGTTGTTGTTGTTGTTGTTGTGATAGTAGTAGTTGTTGTAGTTGTTCTAGTAGTAGGAGTTGTAGTAGGAGTTGTATTTTTTGGAGTAGTGGTAGTGCCAGTGCTAGTAGTTGTAGTAGCCATAGGAGTTGAAATAGGAGTAGTTGTGGGAGTTGTAGTTGTTGTAGTGGTTGCAGAAGTAGTTTTTGTTGTAGTTGCAGTAGGAGTTGTAGGTGTAGGAATAGTAGTTGTCGTAGTAGTAATGATTGTAGGAGTAGTAGTAGGAGGAGGAGTCGAAATAGTAGTAGACGAATTAGTACTTGTAGCAGCAGTAGTAATAATATGAATAGTAGTAGTCATAGTAGTAGTAGTTCTTGTAGTTGTAGTAGTCGGAGTAGTAGTAGTACTAATAGTAGTAATATTTGTAGTAGTTGTTGTAATAGTAGAGCAGCAATAGCAGTAGTAGAAGTAGTAGCAACAGTAGCAACAACAATAGTAGTAGTAGTAGTAGTAGCTATAGTAGCAGTAGTAGAAATAGCAGCGGCAGCGGCAGCAGTAGTAATGGTTCTAGTAGCAGCAGTAGTAGTCGCTGTAGTAGCAGCAATTGCAATGATAGTAGGAACACTAGTGTTAGATGCAATAGTAGCAGTAGTCTTATTAGTAGAAGCAGGAGTAGTAGTAACAGAGTAGTAGTAGTAGTAGTAGAAGTAGTAGTAGTAGTAGCAGCAACAAAAGTAGTCCTACTTGTATTAGTAGTAGTAGGGATTGGAATTGCATTAGGAGTAGTAGTTGTAGTAGTAGGAGCAGTAGTCACAATTGGAGTAGGAGTGGAAATCGTAGCATTAGAAGTGGTAGTAGTAGTAGAGTAGTAGTAGTAAGAGTAGCAGTAGCAGTTGTGGTGGTAGCAATAGTAGTGGTAGCAGTAGCAGGACTAGTAGGAGTAGTAGTAGTAGTAGCAGTGGTAGTAGTAGTAGCAATAGTAGTAGTACAAATAGAAGTAGCAATAGTAGTAGCAATAGTAGTTGGATTGTTAAGAGGAGGAGCAGTAGTAGTAGGACAAGCAGTTGTCGCAAAAGTAGTAGCAGTAGCAGTAGTGGTAGGAGAATTAGGATTAGTAGTAGTAACAGTACAGTAGTAGTAGTAGTATTGGCAGTCGGTGTAGGAGAAAGAGTAGTAGTTGGAGTAGTAGTAGTAGTACTAGTAGTCGGAGTAGTAGTTGTAGCAATTGCACTAGTAGTAGAGGCAGTAGTGGTGGTGGTAGTAGTAGCAACAATAGTAGTAGTAGTGGTAGTAGTAGTAGTAGTCGTTGTTGTAGTAGTAGTAGGGGTTGGAGTAGGAGTAGTAGCAGTTGGAACAGTGGTAGTAGTAGTAGTAGTATTCGGAGTAGTAATAGCAATGGGAGTTGGAGTAGGAGTAGTAGTTGCAATAGTTGTCGCAGTAGTATGAGTATTGGTAGCAGCAGTAGTAGAACTAGGAGTAAAAATAGTAGCAGTAGTTGTAGCATTATTAGTAATAGCAGTAGTAGTGGTAGTTGTGGTTGCAATCGGAGAAGTAGTAGTAGTTGCTATCGTGGTAGCCATAGTAGTAGTAATAGTTGTAGTTGTAGTTGAAGTAGTAGCAGTTGTAGCAGCACTAGTTGCAATCGTAATAGTAGTTGTAGTAGTAGCAGTAGCAGCAGCAGCAGTAGGAGTACTATTTGTAGTGGTAGTATGTGCACTATTTGTAGTAGTAGTAGCAGTAGCAGTAGTAGTAGTAGTAGCAGTAGTAGCAGTAGTAGAAGTAGTAGTAGTAGTAGTAGAAGTAGTAATAGTAATAGTAGTAGTAGTAGTAGTATTAATTGTAGTAGTAATAGTAGTTGTTGTTGTTCTCATAGGAGTTGGAGTAAGAGTTGTAATAGGAATGATGTAGGAGTTAGAGTAGTAGTAGTAGTACAAGTAGAAGTAGTAGTAGCAGTAGTAACTGTAGGAGTTGGAGTAGGAGTAGTAGTAGCAGTAGTAGTAGTTCTTGTAGGAGTAGGAGTAGTTGTAGCAGCAGTAGTAGTAGTAGAAGTAGAAGCTAAACTAGTAGTAGTAGTAGCAACAACAAGAGTAGTACTAGTAGTAGTAGTAATAGTAGTAGTTGAAGTCGTCAAAGTAGCAGTAGCAGTGGCAATTGAAGTCATAGTAGTAGTTGTTGTTGTTGTTGTTGTTGTTGTAGCTGTCGTAGGAGTAGTTTGAGGAATAGTTGTTGTACTACTAGTAGTAGTAGTAGTAGCTATAGCAGTAGTAGTAGTTGTTGTAGTAGCAGTAGAAGTAGTAGTATTTGTAGTAGTAGCAGTACTATTAGTAGTAGTAGTAGTAGAAGTAGAAGTAGCAGATGCAGTAGCAGTTGTAGTAGTAGTTGTCTTAGTAGTAGTAGTAGTAATAGTCATTGTTGAAATGTAGTATTTGTAGTAGTAATTGTAGTAGTAGTGGTAGTAGTGCAGTAGTTGCAGCCGTAGCTGTGGCAGTTGTAGCAGCAACAGCAGGAGTAGTAGCAGTAGTCGTAGCAATGATAGTTATAGTAGTAGTAGCAGCAGCAGCGGTAGTTATAATAGTGGTAGTAGTAGTAGTAGTAGTAGTTGCCAACGTAAAGTAGTAGTAGTTTTAGCAGTTGTACTAGTAGAAGTAGAAGTAATAGTAGCAATATTAGTAGGAGTAGCAGCAATACTAGTGGTAGTAATAGGAGTAGTTGTAGTAGTCACTATAGTAGTAGTTGTAGTAAAGTTGTAGTAGTAGCTATAGTAGTAGTAGTTGCAGTAGTAGTAGCAGTAGTAGTAGTGGTAGTAGTAAAAGTCATAGTAGGCATAGTAGTTATACTAGTAGTAGTCATGGTAGTAGTAGGAGTACTAGTTGTTATAGTAGCAGTAGTTGTAGTAGTAGTCGTAATATTAGTATTAGTAGTAGTAGTAGTAGTAGTAGTAGTAGTACTATTGGTAGAAGTGGTGGTAGTAGTAGTAGTAGTAGGTGTTTGAATAGTAGTAGCTGTAGGAGTTGTAGTAGGAGTTGGAGTAGGAGTAGTATTAGTAGTTGTAGAAGCTGTAGGAGTTGGAATAGGAGTAGTATTAGCTCTTGTAGTCGTACTAGGAGTAGTCGTACTAGAAATAGTAGTAGTAATAGTAATGGGAGTAGGACTGGGAGTAGTAGGTGTAATAGTAGTTGTTGTTGCAGTAGAATAGTTTGAGTAGTAGTAGCAGCAGCAGCAGCAGTAGCAGCAGTAGAAGTAGTGGTAGTCATGGTAGTAGTAGTAGTGGTAGTCGTACTAGTAGTCGCAACAACAATAGTTGCAGCAGTATTAATAGGTATAGTAGTTGAAATAGTAGTAGTGGTAGTAGTAGGAGTTATAGTTGTAGTAGTAGTAGTAGCAGTACTAGTAGTATTAGTAATAGTAATAGCAGTAATAGTAGTTGCAATAGTAGCGGTTCTACAGTAGCAGTAGTACTATTAGTAGTAGCTCTAGTGGAAGTGGCAGTAGTAGCTATAGTAGTTGTAGTTGTAGTAGTAGTTGTAGTAGTACTAGTTGTAGTAGTTGTTGTCGTAGTTCTATTACTGGTAGAAGTAATAGTAGTAGAAAAAGCAGCACTTGTAGTTGTAGCTATTGCAGTAGTAGTAGCGTGAATAGTAGTAGGAGTAGTTGCTGTTGTACGAGTAGTTGCAGCAGCAGTAGTAGTAGTAATCCTTGCATTAATTGTAGTAGTTGTAGTAGCAATAGTAAGAGTAGTAATAATAGTCGCATTAGATGTAGTAGTAGTAGTAGTAGTAATAGTAGTACTAGCAGTAGTAGGTGTAGTAGTAGTAGTCGTATTCGTAGTAGTAGTGGTAGTGGTGTAGTAGTAGTAGGACTAGCAATAGTCGTAGTAGTAGTAGTGGCAGAAAGAGCAGCACTTGTAGTAGTCGCAATAGTGGTAGGTGTAGTAGTAGTAGTAGTACTAGTAGTAGTAGAAGGAGTAGCAGTAGCAGTAGGAGTAGTAGTTGTAGCAGCAGCAGTAGTAGTAGTAATATTAATAGAGGTGCTTGTAGTAGTAGTAGCAATAGCAGTATTAGTAGTATTATAGTATTAGTAATAGTATTAGTAGTAGGAGGAGTAGTGGTAGCAATGGTAGCAGTAATAGTAATAGTAGTCATAGCAACAACAGCTGTAATAGCAGCAAAATTAGTAGTAGTGATAGTAGTAGTCGTCGTAGTAGTAGGAGGAGGTGTAGTAGTAGTAGTAATAGCTATGTTTGTAGTTGAAGTATTAGTAGCAGCAATAGTAGTAGTTGTTATTGTTGTAGAATTGGAAGTGTTAGGAGTAATTGGAGCAATAGTAGTAGCAGTTGCAGCAAAAGCAGAAGAAGCAGTAGTAGCAGTAGCAGCAGTAGTAGTAGTTGTTATAGTAGTAGTAGTAGAGTAGTAGTAGTTATGGGGGAGGTGCTAGTAGTATCCATAATAGTAGTGGTAGTAGGGGAAGAAGTACTAGTAGCCCTAGCGGTAGTAATAGCAGTTGTAGTAATAGTAGTAGTAGAAGTAGTCATAGTCGCAAAAACTATAATAGTAGTAGCAATATTTGTTGTAGCAGCAGAAGTAATTGTATATGAAATAGTAACAGTAGCGATAACATTAGTAGTAGCAGTAGCAGTAGTAGTAATATTAGTAGTAGTAGTAGTTATTGTTGTAGCAATTGTAGAAGTAGTAGTAGTAGTAGTAGTAGTAGTAGTTTAACAGTAGCAGTAGTAAAAACAATAGTAGTAGTTGTTGTCGTTGTTGTAGGAGAAGTAGTAGTAGTAGTAGTAACAGTAGCAATAGTTGTAGCAGTAGTAGTAGTAACAATAATAGTAGGAGGAGGAGATGTAGTTGTAGTAGTTGTTGTCGTTGTTGTAGGAGAAGTAGTGGTAGTATTTTTAATAGTAGTACTAGTATTAGCAGTTGAGTAATAGTAGATTTAGTAGTAGTACCCGCAGTAGTAGCAGTAGCAGTAGTAGTAGTAATAGTAGTAGTAGCAGTAGCAGCAGTAGTAATAGTAGAAGTTATAGAAGTAAAAGTAGTAGCTGTTGCAGTAATAGCAATAGTAGCAGTCCCCATAATAGTAGTAATAGTAGTGGAAGTAGGAGCAGTAGTAGCCATAATAGTAGCAATAGTAGTCGTATCCGAAGTAGCAACTGTAGCAGTAATATTATTAGAAGTAGTAGCAGTGGTTCTAGCAGCAGCAACAGTAGCAGTAGCGATTGTGGTAGAAGTAGTAGTCGTAGTAGTAGTAGTAGTAGCAGTAGCAGAATTATTGGTACTACTACTCCAACTGCTACCACCACTTCTCCTACTACTACCACCACTTCTCCTAGCTTCAACTACTACAACCACTTCTACTACTACGGGTACTGTAATTACTACTTCTACACCAATTCCTACTCTTGCTACAACAACTACCACTCCTGCTCCTACTACAGCTACTCGTACTCCTAGTGTTGCTGCTTCTACTACTACAACTTCTATCCTTGCTACTACTACTGTTGCCACTACTACTACTACTACTACTATTACTACTAGTAGTCTTACGACTACTAGTCTTACAACAACAACTACTACTACAACTACTGATGCTGCTACTTCTTCTTCTACTACTACTACTACTACTATGTATACTACTACAACTCTACCGCTACTACTCCTACAACTACTACCAATACTAATGCAACTACTATTACTTCTACGACTACTGCTACTGCTATAGCAACTACTACTACTTCTACTATTATTACTACAACTACAGTTACCGCTACTACTACTACTCCAAGTACTACTACTCCTAACACTTCTACTACTACTACTACTACTATTGCCGCCATAATTACAATTACTACTTCAGCTACTACAACGACTACTACTACTATTACTACCAGTACTACTACTATTACTATGATTACTACTACTGTTGTTGCTACTGCTACTGCTACTATTACTACAAATATTACTACTGGAACTACTACAACTACAAGAACTACTACAACTTGACTATTACTATTCATAATACTACAACAATAACAACTACTACTACTTCTACTACTACTAAAACTATAACTACTACTGCTTCTACTATACTACTACTACTATCACTACCACCACTACTACCACTATTACTACTACTACTGCTTCTACTTGTGCTACTCCTGCTACTACTACACCAACTCCTACTCCTACTCCTACCATGGTTCCTACTATTACCACTACAACTATTACTACTACTACTACTCCTACTATTACTATTGCTGCTGCTGCTACTACTATTACTACCTCTACAACTACCACTCCATCTCCTACTAGTACTTCTACTACTATTACTACTACAACTACTAACACTACTTCCGCAGCTACTCCTGCTACAACTACTATTGTTGCTATTACTGCTACTACTACTACTACTACTACTCCTACTTCTCCTACTACCACGACTACTACTACTACAACAACAACTACTGCTACTACTACTACAACTTTTACTACTACTAATATTTCTATTCCTACTAAGACTACTACTACTTCGCTTACTACTACCGCTACTACTACTACTACTGCTACTACTGCTCCTACTACTACTACTCCTCCTACTACTAATACTACTACTACTACTACTTCTACTACGACCGATTCCTTCTAAGACTACTACCACTCCTACCCCAACTCCTACTCCTGCTACTACTCCTACTGCTACTCTTGCCATTACTACTACTACTACTACAACTACTAAACCTACTACGACTACTAGTATTAGTACTACTACTGTTGCGACTACTACTACTGCTACTCGTATTGCTACCACTATTACTACCTTTACTATCACTACTACTATTACTACTACTACTATTACTACTACAACTACTGCTGCCACTACGACTACTATCACTATTCCAATTACTACTACTACCACTTCTACGACTACTCCTCCTCCTCCTCCTACCACTACTATCAATACTGCAATTACCACTACTACCACTACTACGACTACTCCTGCTCCTCCTACTTCTGTTACAATTACTACTACTACTACTATTTCTACTACGAGCACTACTACTACTACTCTTCCTCCTCCTCCTCCTAATACTAATATTACTATTGCTACTACTGCTACTACTAATACTACACCAGCCACAACTACTACTACTATTATGGCTACTACTACTACTACTATTACTACAACTACTACTACTAACACTACTATTGCTGCCCCTACTATTTGTACTGCTAGTACAACTAAATCTACTACATTACTACAACTGCTACCACTACAGCTACTTCTACTACCACAACTACTACCACTACTACTGCTACTACTATTACCACTACTAGTACTATTACTACTATTGCTACTATTAGTACTATTGCTACTACTCGTACTACTACTATGACTACTACTACTACTTCTACTACTAGTACTAGTACGAGTACTACTAATACTACTAGTACTACCATTCCTACTACTACTACTTCTACTTGCACAATGACTACTACTACTAATGCTGCTGCTATCACAACAATAACTACTACTTCTACTCCTACACCTACTCCTACTAATAGTACTCATAGTGCAACTATAACTACTAGTACTACTACTACTACCGCTATGACTACTACTACTACTGCTACTACTACTAATGATGCCACTACGGCTACTACTACTACAAGTGCTATTACTCCTACTACCGCTACTACTACTACTACTACTACTACTACTACTACTACTACTACTACTACTACTACTATTGCGACTACTACTACTACTACGACTACCACTCCTACTACTACTATTGCTACAACTCCTAATACTACTACTCGAACTCCTATTGCTACTACTACTACGACTACTTCAACAATAACAACTACTACAACTACTATTACTCCTACTATTACTACTATTACTGCTACTACTTTTGCTACTACTACTACTATTACTTCTGTTACTACTATAATTACTACCACGACTATTATTGTAGTTATTACTAGTTCTACTACTTCTATTACTATAACTAGTACTACTACTACTACTGCTACTACTACTAATACTTCTACTCCAACTCCTGATCCTGCTCTTACTCCTGCTAGTCTGACTACTACTACTCTTCTGCTACTCTGATTCTTATGAGTACCACTACTACTACAACAACAACAACTTCTACTACTGCTGCCGTTGCTGCTGTTGCTTTTGCAGTTGCTGCTGCTGCTATTACTACTACTGTTGCTACTACTAGTATTACTACCACTACTTTTGCTACTACTACTTCTACTGCTCCCACACCTAATGCTGCTTCAACTTCTCCTACTCCTACTCCTACACCTAGTACTGCTACTACTACTACTACTACACCTACTCCTACTACTATTATTGCTACTACTACTCAAACTCCTACAGCTACATCTACTTCTACTACAACTACTACTGCTCCTACTACTACTACACCTACTACTACTGCCACTCCTATTCCTGCTCCCACTACTACTACTGCTACTACTGCTGATACTCCTACTACTACTACGACAACTACTACAATTATAATAACAACTACTACTGCTACTGCTCTTATTACCACTACTATTGCTACTGCTCCTCCCCATCCTCCACCTACTCCTACGACAACAATTACTACTACAATAACAAATGCTACTACTACTGCTACTACGTCTACTACTATTACTACTACTACTACTGCTGCTGCTTTTACTTCTTCTGCTACTAGTACTAGTACGATGGCTACTACTTTTGCGACTACTACTACTACTACCACTGCTACCACAACTGCTAAAATTGCTTCTACTACTACTACTACTACTATTACTACTACTGATGCTACTGCTTCTCGTACTGCTCGAACTTCTGCTACGGCTACTGGCACTACTACAACTACTTCAACTACTACTGCTATGGGTACTATGACTTTTGCTACTGTGACTACTACGACAATAACTACTACTACTTCTCCGATGACCACTACTATTGCAATGACAACTACTACTATTGCTGCTGTTACTACCACTATACTACTACTACTATTACTACGACGATGACTACCGCCATTACTACCACTACTTCTACAACAACTACAAGTACTGTTGCTACTACTACTACTATGGTTGCTACTACTGCAATTACCACTACTTCTACTACTATTACTCCTACTACTATGGTTGCTACTTCTACTACTCGTACTACTACTACTACTACAAGTACTACAATTGCTACTTCTACTACTACTACTACTACTACTACTACTACTACTACTACTACTACTACTACTACTACTACTACTACTACTACTACTACTACTACTATTACTACTACTACTATAACTAATACTACTACTACTACTGGTGCTACCAATATTTCTAGTACTACTTCTACTACTTCTGCTACAATTAATACTACCAATATTTCTAGTACTACTTTTGCTACTTCTGCTACAATTAATACTGCTAGTACAAATACTACTCCTACTACAACTACTACTACTGCTGCTACTGCTATGTCAACTACTACTACTACTGCTACTGTTGCTTCAAATGCTACTACTACTACTGCTTTTCCTACTACTGCTACTGCTATTGTTACTACCGCTACGGCTACTAGTACAACTACTACACCACTGCTACTACTACTACTACTATTATAACTATAACTACAACAACTAGTACTACCTTTATTGCTATGACTACTACTACTACTTCTACTTTTACAAGAACTACTACTTCTACTATCACTAATGCTCCTAGTGCTACAGCTACAACTACTACTACTACTTTGCCGACTACTACTGCTGCTGCTACTACAGCAACTTCTACTACTACTTCTACTACAACTATTGCTACTACTGCCACTACTGCTGCTGCTGCTGCTACTACAACAATGATTGCTACTATGACTATAGTACTACTACTACTATTGCTGTTGTTGTAGATATAGCACCTACTACTACTTCTCCTACTACTACCACTACAGCTACTACTACTACTACTACAGTTGCTGCTACTATTGTTACTACTACTACAACAACAACTGCTACAACTACTACTCCTACCATCACCCCTACTATCGACAATATTATAGCTATTACGACTACTACAACAACTACTACTTTTATAATTCTCATACTACTACTAATACGGATACTACTACTTCTGCAACTACTACTACTACTTCTGCTACTATGACAATTGCTACAACTACTATAACTATTACGACTACTACTGTTACTATAACTACTTTTGCTTCTACTACTACTAATGCTAGTACAACAATAACTATTTTTGCTACTACTACTAATACTATGACTACTGTCGCTACTACTACTATTATTGTAGTTGCTACTGCTGCTACTACTACTATTAATGCTATTGTTGCTACTAACACGACTTGTACAAATAGTACTACTGCTGCTGCAACTACTAATGTTACCACAACAACTACTACTACAACAACAACTACAACTACGGCTACTACTGCTACTACAGTGACTACTACTACTACTATTACTACAGTTGCCACCACTGCTACTACTACAACAACTACTCCTACTATTGCTATGACTGTTTCTATTAGTACAAGTATAACAATTGCTACCACTATGATTGCTACTAGTTCTACTACTAAAACAACAACAACAACTACAATCACTACTACAATCACTACTTCTACTACTACAACAACTACAAGTACAACTACTAGTACTACCACTATTACTACTACTACTACCACCAGCACTCCTATTACCACTACTGTTACTACTACTACTACTACTACTACTACTACTACTTCTACTACTACTACTAGAGCTAAAACTACTGCTATTGCTACTACATCGACTACTGCTTCTGCTACTACTACTATAACCACTATTATTACTTCCATTACTATTACTACTACAACTTGTCCTACTCCTGCAACTGCTACTACTTGTACTACAATAATAACAACAACAACTGCTACTGCTACTGCTAGAATTACTAAGACTCCTACTACTACTACTACCGCTACTATGGCTACTACTGCCACTACTGCTACTACTACTACTACTACTACGACTGCTACTACTGCTACTTCTATTAGTACTGCTACTACTACTTCTGCTAGTACTACAACGACTATGGCTACTACTACTACTACTGCTACAACTACCAGTATATCTACTAATACGGCTGCTACAACAACTACTGCTACTACTACAACTACCACCACTACTACTACTACTACAAGTAGTCCTTCTACAACTACTACTCCTCCTACTACTACCACTATTACTACTGCAATTACTACTACTATTGCTACTACAACTCCTACTACTACCACAACAACTACTGCTGCTACTACTACTGCTTCTACTGGAACATATCCTACTGCTTCTACTACTGCTGCTACTACTACTGCTGCTTCTACTACTACTACTACTGCTGCTGCTAGAACTACGACTACTTCTACTACTACTGCAGCTACAACTACGACTACTTCTACTACTACTACTATTACTGCTACTGCAACAACTAGTTCTACTACATAACTACAATGACTACTACTCTACTACTTCCTTGACTACATCTACTACTACTACTACTACTGCTACAATTACTCCCACTGCTGCTACTACTACTACTACTACCACCACCACTACTACTACTATTACTACTACTACTACTACTACTACTAGAGCTACTACTACTACTACTACTACTATTACAACTACTGCTGCTATTTCTAACACTACTACTGCTACTACGACTACTACCACTACGACTACTACTACTAATACTACATCTCGTACCACTAATTCTACTATGACTATCGTTGCTGCTACTACTACTACTGCTAATTCTACAATTACTACTACTGCTACTACTGCTACTACTACTACTGCTGCTGCTATTACTACTACTACTACTTTTCCAACTACTACTACTACTACACGTATGACTACTTTTGCTACTACTACTACAATTACTACAACTACAAGTATTGCTACTAATGCTTCTACTACTACTTCAACAACTACTACTATGAAAACTACTATGACTCATCCTAGAACTACTTTGGCCACTATTGCTGCTACTTCTACTGCTACAGCTACTAATAATCCTACTAGTACTACTACTAATACTTCTACAACTGCTACTACTACTATGGCTTTTGCTACTGCCACTACTACTTCAACAACAACAACTGCTGCTACTCCACGACTACTACTGTTATAGGTACTTATATGGCTATTACTTCTAATTCTACTAGTATTATTACTGCAACTACTACTACTACTATTGTTGCTACTACTACTTGCACTACTACTGCTACTATTGTTGCACCTGCTACTTCTCCTACTACTACAACTACTACTTCTGTGACTACTACTACTACTACTACAGTGACAACTGTTGCTGCAACTACTACTACTACTACTACTACTTTTGCTACTTCGACTACTACTACTACAACAACAACTACACCCGCGACTACTACTAATACTACTACTGCTGTTGCTGCTGCTGCTACTAATAATTCTAAAACTGTTCCTCCTACTACTATAACTACTATAGCTACCACTACTACTACTACTGCTAGTACTAATGCTACTACTTCTACTACTACTACTATAGCTTCTACTATTGTAACGACTACAACTACAACTACTACTAGTACTACTACCGCAACTACTACTAAAATTACTATAACTACTGCTACTGCTAATACTACTACTACTTCTAGTGCTGCTATTGCTGCTACTATAGCTACTATTACTGCTACTACTACCAATACTCCATCTGCTGCTATTACTGCTACTACCACTACAAGTATTACTACTGCTACTATAGTAGCTACTAATACTATTACTACTACAACTTCTGCTACTACTACTACTTCTTCCACTACAACTGCTACTATTGACTCTATGACTGCTACTATTATTGCTACTACTACTACAATAACTACTACGACTATAACTACTACTACTGTAGTTGGTGTTGTTGCTACTATTGCTACAGCTGCGACTATTACGACCATAACTATTTCTCAAACTACTACTACTATAGCTACTATTACTGTTACTAGTACTACAAATACCACTACACAACTGCTGCTACTACTACTACTACTATCGCTACTATTGCAGCTGCTATTACTACTACTATAACTATTACTATTGTGGTTGATGCTGCTGCTACTACTACTACCACTACTACTTCACCAACTGCTACTACTTCTACTTATACTCTTAAAACTCATACTCCTACAACAACAACATACGACTGCTATTATAACAACAACAACAACTACTACTACTACTACTACAACAACAACAACTACTACTATTGCTACAACTCCTAATACTACTGCTAGTATTACTACTACAACTACTACACCAATTACTACAACTACATCTTCAGCTACTAATAGTACTACTATTATTACTAATACTACAGCTACTGCTACTACTACTCCTATTACTACTTCACCTACTACTACTCCTACTCCTACTCCTACTCCTACTCCTACTGCTATTCCTACTACTACTGCCACTAACAATACTAGTAAAACTGCTACAGCTATTATTGTTGCGACTACTATAACTACTACTATTAGTACTACTAATACTACTACTACTACACTACTACTGCCACTACCACTATTACTTCTACTAGGACTACTACTACTACTTTTGTAGCTACCCCTACAACAACTACTACTAATGCTACTACTTGTGCTACTACTACTACTACTACTACTACTACTACTACTACTGCTGCTACTTGTACAACTACACCTACTACTACTACTACTACTACTACTACTACTCCTCCTCCTCCTAGTACTACTACTACATCTACTCCTACAGCTACTACTACTATGATCACTACTACTAATTCAACTACTATTACTACTACTAGCACTGCCCAAACCTCTACTACAACTGCTACTCCTGCTATTGCTACTATCGCAACTACTACTACTGCTGCTGCAATAATTGCGACTGCTACTACTCCTCCTCCTCCTCCTACTACTACTACTACTTCTACTGCTACTCCTACTACTAGTACGACTAATACTGTTACTACTACAAATACTAGTAACACTACTACTACTACTACTACTTCAATTCCTACTACTACTACTACTATGACTGTTAATAATAATAGAACTACTATTACTACTACTACCAATACCCTAACTGTAATAATAATAATAATAATAACTACTGCTACTACTACTACTACTACAACAATAATAACTACTACTACTGTTGCTACTACTACAGCTACTACTACTACTACTACTACTACTACTACTACTACTACTACTGCTGCTAGTCCTAATACTCCTACTACCACTCCTAATACTCCAACTATAACTACTACTACTCCAGCAACTACTGCTACTACTACGTCTGCAACTACTACACCTATTACCACTGCTACTACTATTGCTTCTAATACTACCACTATTATTACTACTACTACGATATGTAGCAGTACTAGTAGTAAGTGTAGTAGCAGCAATAGCAGTAGCACTGGTAGTCGTGGCGATAGCAGAGGTAGCAAAAGTAGCAGAGGTAATAGTAGCAGTAGTAGCAGTGGTAGCAATAGTAGTAGTAGTAGTAGTAATAGGAGTAGTAGGGATAGTAGTGGTAGTAGTAGTAGCTTAGTAGTGGTAGTAGTCGCAGTAGTATTTATAATAGTATTAATAGTTATTGTAGTAACAGTAGTAGCAGTAGTGGCAGCAGTAGTACTAGTATTTATAGTGGTAGTTAGAGTAGCAATAGTAGTAGCAGTCGTAGCCATAGTAGTAATAGTTGTAGTGGTAGTAGCAGCAGCAGTAATAGTAGTAGTAGTAGTACAGGAAGTAGTAGTAGTAGGAGTAGCAGAAGTAGGAGTAGGAGTAGAAGTATTAGTAGTTGTAGGCGTAGCAATAGTAGTAGCAGTATTAAGAGTAGTAGCAATGGCAGAAGTTATAGTAGTAATAGCAATAGTAGTATTTATACTTGTTGAAGTAATAGTAGTAGTAGTAGTAGTTGAAGTGGAAGTTGTAGTTATTGTAGGAGCAGCAGTAGTTGTAGTGGTAGTTGTAGTAGTAGTAGTAGCAGTAGGAGAGATACTACTTGTAGTAGTAGTAGTAGTAGTCACAGTAGCAGTAGTAGTAGCAGTAATAGTTGTAGTAGTCATCACGGTAGTAGTTAGACTAGTAGTAAGAGGAGTAGTAGAAGTATTGGTAGTAGTGGTGGTAGTAGTAGTAGTAGTGGTAGGAGAACTACTACTAGTAGCAGTAGTAGTTATAGTAGTAGTACTAGAAGTTGTAGTAGCATTGGTAGCAATACTAGTAGTAGTATTTGTAATAGTAGTAGCGGCAATAGTAGCAGTAGTAGCTGTAATAGTTGTGGTAGTTGTTGTATTAGTGTTTGTTGTAGTAGTAGTAGTAGCAGTAGTAGTAGTAGTAGTAGTAGTGGTAGTTATGGTAGTTAAAGTAGTAGTAGAAGTAGTAGCAGTAGTAGTTTTATGGTAGTAGCAGTAGTATTAGTAGAAGCAGTATTTGCAATAGTAGTTTTAGTTATTGAATATTAGTTGTTTGGGAAGTAGTAGTAGTAGTCATAGTTGTAGAAGTTGTAATAGTTTCTTTAGTAGTGCTAGTAGTAGTAGTAGTAGTAGTAGTAGTAGGAGTAGGTGCAACAGTAGTAGTAGTAGTAGTAATAGTAGTAGCAATAGTAGTAGTAGCAGTAGTGGTAGTAGCATTACTAGTGGCAATAGTGGGAGTAGGAGAAGTAGTAGCTGAAGCAGTAGTAGTAGGTTAAGTAGAAGTAGTGGTAGTTTTAGTGCTAGTAGAAGTAGCATTAGTAGAAAAATTGACAGTAGTAATAGTAGTAGTCGTCGTCACAGTAATAGAAGTAATAGTTGTAGTCATAGCTGTAGCAATAGTCGTAGTAGCAAAAGTAGTAGTGATGGAGAAGTGGTGGTAGTACTACAAGAAGTAGTAGAAGTAGTGCTAGTAGTAGTTGTTGTCTTAGTAGTAGTAGTAGTTATTGTTGTAGTAGTGGTAGTAGAAGTAGTAGTCATAGCAGTGATAGTAGTAGTTGAAGTAGTAGTAGAAGTAGTAGCTATATTAGTAGTTATTGTAGTAGAAATAATAACAACAGTAGTAGCCGCAGTAGTAGTAGTAGCAGCAGTAGTAGTACTAGTTGCAGTTGGAGTAGTTTTAGTAGTAGTAGAAGTAGTAGTCATAATAATAGTAGCCACATTAATAGAAGTTGTAGGAGTTGTAGCAGCAGCAGTAGTAGAAGCAGCAGTAGTAGTAGTAGTAGGAGTATTTGTAGTAGCAGTTGAGGTTGTAGTAATAGTAGTAGTAGCTGGGTAGTAGTGGTTGTAGTAGTATTGGTAGCAGCAGTAGTAGTTGTAAGAGTAGTAGTAGTAGTAGTAGTGGCACTAGTAGTAGTATTAGTAGGAGTTGTAGTGGTAGTCATAGCAGTGGTTGTTGCAATAGTTGCGGTAGTATTAGTGGGAGTTGTAGTAGGAGTTGCAATTGTAGTTATAGTAGTAGAAGTAATAGTAGTAGCAGTAGTATTAGTTGCTATAGTAGTAGGGGGAATAGCAGCAGCGGCAGTAGTAGTAGTGTTGTAGAAGCATTCATATTAGTAATAGGAGTTGTAGTTGTTGTATCAGTTGTAGGAGTTGTAGTTGTTATTGTAGTAGTAGCAGTAGCAGTAGTTGAGGTAGCAAGAGAAGTAGCAGTAGTAGTGGCAGCAACAGTAGTAAGAGTTGTAGCAATAGTAGTAGTCATAGTAGCAATCATAGCAGTAGTTTTAGTAGTAGTATCATAATAACATTAGCTGCAGTAGCAGTAGTAGAAGTGGAAGTAGCAGCAGTAGTAGCAGTAGTAGTAGTAGTGGTAGTTGTTTTTGTAGTAGTAGTAGTTCTAGTAGTTAGGGTAGTAGTGGTAGTGGTTATAGAAATCGTAGTAGTTGTAGTAGTAGCAGTAGTAGTAGTAGGAAAAGTAGTATCAGAAGTTCTCATCCTATGAGATGTACAAGTGGCAATAGTATTGGAGGTAGCAGTAGAAATAGTAGTATTAGTAGTAACAATAGTAGTAGTAGCGACAGTTGTAGTAGTAGTAATTGGAGTAGTAGTAGTTCAAGTTGCTCTAGAAGCAGCAATAGTACTAGTAATAGTAGTAGCAGTGATTATAGTAATTATAGTCCCAGTACTAGTACTAGTTGTAATAGTAGCAGTTGCTGCTGCAGTATCAGTAGTATTTCTTGTAGTAGTAGTAGGAGAAAAATTGTTAGTAGTAGTAGTAGCTGTACTAGTATTAATTTTGGTAGTAGCAGCAGCAGTAGTACTACAAGGAGTAGTCATTGTAGTAGTAGAAGAAGTTGTAGTAGCAGTGCTAGCTGTAGTTATTGTAGTAGCCGTAGTAGCAACAATAGAAGTAGCATTAGTAGTAGTACTATTAGTAATAGTGGCAGTAGTAGCCATATCAGAAGTAGCAGTTGTAGTAGCAGCCGTAGTAGTAGAAGCAGCAGTAGTAGTAACAGTGGTAGAAACAGTAGTAGTAGTTGTTGTTATAGTAGCAGTAGAAGCAGCAGCAGCAGTAGTAATAGTACTTGTAGTAGCAGTTGTAGTAATAGTAGTAGTAGTAGTAGTTATTGTTGTTATAGCAGTAGTACTAATAGTTGTAGCAGTAGTTGTAGGAGAAGCAGGAGTTATAGTACTTGTTGTTCTTGTCAGAGAAGTAGTAGTAGTTGTTGTTGTTGTTGTTATTGTAGTAGTTGCAGTTGTTGTACTAGTAGTAGCAGTAGTTGCAATAGTAGTAGTAGTTGCAGTAGTTACAATAGAAATAGTAGTAGCAGTAGTGGTAGTAGTAGTAGTAGTCGTCGTCGTCGTAGTAGTAGTAGTAGTTGTTGTTGTTGTAGAAGTACAAGTAGTAGCAGTAGAATCAGTAGTAGTATTAATATTAGTACTTATAGCAGCAGTAGTAGCAATCATCGTAGTGGTGTAGTAGTAGCCATAGTAGTCGCAGTAGCTGTAGTAGTAGTAGCAGTCATAGCAGCGATTGTAGCATTAGTACTAGTAGTAGTTATAATAGTAGAAGAAGAAGAAGTAGTAGTAGTAGTAGTAGCAGTAGCAAAATTAGTGGCTGTCATAGTAGTAGTAGTGGCAGAAGTTATAGTAGAAGAAATAATAATAGTAGCAATGGAAGCAGTAGTAGTAGTAGTAGTAGTAGCAGTAGTAGCAGTTGGAGCAGTTATAGCAGCAGCAGCAGTAGTAGTAGAATTAATAGCAGTAGTAAAAGTAGTAGAAGTAATAGTAGTTGTAGCAGTAGTTGTACCAGTTGTAGTAGTAGTACTAGTAGTAGTAATAGTAGTAGTAATAATAATAGTAGTAATAGTAGCGGTAGCTATAGTAGTAGTAGGTGAAATAGTGGAAGTAGTAGCAGTTGTTGTACAAGTAGTTGAAACAGTAGTGTTAGTACCAGTGGTAAGAGTTGGAGAAGTAGTAGTAGAAGTAGTAGTAGCAGAATTAGTAGTAGTAGTAGCAAAAGTTGTTTTAGCAGTAATAGCAGAAGTAGCAATAGTAGTTATTGTAGTAGTTGTAGCAGCAGCTGTAGTAGTATTAGTAGGAGTAGTAGTAGTAGTAGTATTAGTAGTAGATGTTGTAATAGTAGAAGTAGTAGGAGTGGTAATAGTAGTAGCAGTCATAGTAGTGGTAGCAGTAATTGCGATAGTAGCCGTAGTAGCATTAGTAGTGTTAGTAGCAGAGGTAGTAGAAAAAGGAGAAGTAGTAGTAATAGCAGCAAAGGTAGTTGCAGAAGTAGTAGCAGTAATAGTAGTACTAGTAGTGGTAGTAGAAGTAGTGTGAGTTGGGGTAGTAGTAGAAATAGGTGTAGGAGAAGGAGTAGCAGTAGGAGTCAAAGTAGCAGTAGTAGTAGTACTAGCAGTAGTAGCAACAATTGTAGTGGTAGTTGTTACGGTAGCAGCAACAGCTGTAGTAGTAACAAAAATAGTAGTAGTAGTATCAGTAGTAGTAGTCATCGTAGCAGTAATAGTACCAGTAGTAAAACTAGTAGTAATAATAGCAATAGTAGTAGCAGAAATAGTAGTAGTGCGAGAAGCAGTAGTAGTAGCAATAGTAGTAGCAGTAGCAGTGGTAGTAGTCATAGAAGTTGTAGCAATAGTAGCGGTCATAGTAGTGGTGTAGTAGCAATAGTAGTCACAGTAGCAGTTGTAGTAGTAGTAGTAGCAGTCATAGCAGTAGTTATAGCGGTGGTGGTAGTAGTAGTAGTAGTCATAGCAGAAGTAGTAGCAGAAGAAGTCGGAGTAGTAGTAATAGTAGTAGAAGTAGTAGTAGTAGCAGTAGTAGCAATAGTAGCAGTGGTAGCCACTGTAGTAGGAGTCATAGTAGAATTAGTAGTAGTAGTAGTAGTACTAGCAGTAGCTGAAGTAGTGGTTGTCGTAGTGGTAGTAATTGTAGAAGAAGTAGTAGAAGTAATTGTAGTAGTAGTAATAGCAGCATTAGTGGTAGTAGTAGGGGTAGTAGTAGTAGTAGCCGCAGTAGTAGCAGTTGTTGCAGTCGTAGTAGTAGTAGAAGTAATAGTAGTAGTAATAGTAGTAGAAGTATTAGTAACAAGTTGTAGCACTAGTTGTCGTAGTTGTAGTAGTAGTACTAGTAGTAGTAGTAACAGTAGTAGTAGTAGTAGCAGCAACTGTAGTAGTAGTAGGTGAAGTAGTGGAAGTACTAGTACTAGTAGTGGTAGTAAGAGAAGTGGCAGTAGTAGTAATAGTAGTAGTAGTAGTAGAATCAATACTAACAGTAGTAGTAGAAGAAGTAGTAGTAGTAGTAGCAATAGTAGTAGTACTAGTACTAGTAATAGTAGCAGCTATAATAGTAGTAGGCGAAGTAGTGGAAGTACTAGTACTAGTAGTGGTAGTAGGAGAAGTGGTGGTGGTAGTAGTAGTAGTAGTAGAATCCATACAAGCAGTAGTAGTAGAAGTAGTAGTAGCAATAGTAGTAGTACTAGTAGTATTAGTAGTAGTAGTAGCTGTTGTAGTAATAGTAATAGTTGTTGTTGTTGTTGTTACAGCAGCAGTAGTAGCAGTTGTAGCAATACTTGTGGTAGAGGCACGAGTTGTAGTAGTACTTATTCTATTAGGACAAGTTGTAGTAGTAGTAGTTGTGGTAGTTGTGGTTGTTGTACTAGTATCTGCAGTAGTTGCAATAGTGGTAGCAGTAGCAGTAGTTGTAATAGTGGTAGTAGTAGTTGAAGTAGCAGTAGTAGCAGCAGTCGATGCAGTAGTAATAGCAGTAGTAGTTGTTGTTCTTGTTCTTATTGTTATAGTAAAAGTAGCAGTAGTAGCAGTAGAATTAGTAGTAGTATTAATAGCAGTAAGAGCAGTAGCAGCAGTAGCAGTCGTAGTAGTGGCGCAGTAGTAGTAATAGTAGTAGTAGCAGTTGTAGCAGCGGTTGTAGCAGTAGCAGTAGTAGTAGTAGTAGCAAGAGGAGTAGAAGTTGCAGAAGTAGCAGTAGTAGTAGTTGTAGCCATAGTAGCATTATTATGATTATTAGTAGTAGTAGTAGTAGCAGAAGTAGTGGCTATTGTAGTAGTAGTAGTAGTAGAAGTATTAGTAGAAGTAGTAGTAGAAGTAGTAGTAGAAGTAATAGTAGTAGTAGTAATAGCAGCAGTAGTAGCAGTACTAGGAATCATAGTAGTAGTCGTAGTAGTAGCAGTTGCAATAGTTGTAGCAATTGTACCAGTAGGAGTAGAAGTAATAGCACTAGTAATAGTAGTAGAAGTAATAGTAGTTGTGGCAGTAGTTGCACCAGTTGTAGTAATAGTAGTAGTAGTAGTAGTAGTAGTAGTAGTAGTAGTAGTAGTAGTAATAGTAGTAGTAATAGTAGTAACAGCTGTAGTAGTAGTAGCGAAGTAGTGGAAGTAGCAGTAGTAGCAGCAGCAGCAGTAGTGGTTGTAGTAGGAGTAGCAGGAGTAGCAGTAGCAGCAGAAGCAGCAATAGCAGCAGAAGCAGCAGCAGTAGTAGTAGTAGTAACTGCAGCAGTAGAAGTAGTATTTGTAGTAGTAGTAGCTATAGTAATAGAAGTAGTAGTTGTTGTAGTAGTAGTAGTAATAGTAGTAGTAGTTGTCGTACTAGTAGTAAGAGTAATAGTAGTAGTAGTTGTAGCAGCTGTGGTAGTAGTAGCCAAAGTAGTGCAAGTACTAGTACTGGTATTGGTAGTGGGAGAATTGGTAGTAGTGGTAGAAGTAGAAGTGGAAGTAGTAGTAGCAGTAGCAGTAGTAGAAGTTGTAGCAGTTTTAGTGGTAGCTGTAGAAGTAGTAGTTGAAGGAGCAATTGTAGTAGTAGTAGCAGTACTAGTAGTAGTAGTAGTAGTAGTAGTACTAGTAGAAGTTATTGTAGTAGTAGCAGCAGTAGCGGTAGTAACAGTTATTGTTGTTGTTGTAGCAGTAGCTACAGTAGCAATAGCAGCAGTAGTGGCAGTCGTAGTTGGGGTAGCATTAGTAGCCATAGTAGCCATAGTTGTAGTAGCAGTCGTAGTAGTAATGGCGGTAGTAGTAGTTGTGGCCATTGTAGTAGCAGCAATAGTAGTTGCAGAAGTAGTAGTAGGAGGAGGAGTTGTAATAGTAGAAGAAGCTATGGTAGTAATAGTAGCCATAGTAATAGTAGTAGCGATAGTAGCAGAAATAGCAGTAGTGGCTGTGGTAGCAAAAAAGGCCGTAGCAGCCACACTAGTAGTAGTAATAGTAGTTGCAGTAGCGGTACTAGTAGCTATATTAGTATTAGTAGTAGTAGTAGTAGTGGGAGAAGTAATGGTAATACTAGTAGTAGTAGTGGTAGTATTTGTGGTTGTAGTAGCAGCATTTGTAGTAGTAGTAGCAGTAGTTCGAGTTGCAATAGTAGTAGTAATAGTGAAAGCAGTAGTAACAACATAGGTAGTAGCAGTAGTAGTTGCTGTGGAAGTAGCATAGTAATAGCAGTAGTAGTAGTTGTAGTAGTAGTACTAGTCGATGTAGTACTCGTAGTAGTAGTAGCAGAACTAGTAGTAGTAGTCGGAGAACTAGAACTAGTTGTAGGAGTAGTAGAATTATTAGCAATAGTTGTAGTAGTAGCAGCAGTAGCATTAGTATTAGTAACAGTAGCGGTAGTAGTAGCAGCAAGTGTAGTAGTAGTAGTTGTTGCAGTAGTAGTAGTTGAAGTAGTAGTAGTAGTAGCAATAGTAGTTGTAGTAGGCAAAGTAGTAAGAGTAGCAGCAGCAGTAGCATTTGTAACAGTAGTAGCAGTAGCAGTAGTGGTAGTCGTAGTAGCAGTGGTAGTAATAGTAGTAGGAGAAGTAGTAGTAGTTGCAGTAGTAGTAGTTGAAGTAGTAGTAGTGGCAGTGGTTGCATTAGTAGCAACAATAGCAGTAGTTGTACTTGTTATAATAGTAGTTGTTGTAGTAGCAGCAGAAGCGATAGTAGTAGTGGTAGTTGTAGTTTTTGTAGTAGTTGTTGTTCTTGTAGCAGTAGTAGCAATAGCTGTAGGAGTAGTACTAGTTGTAGTAGTAGCATTGGTCATAGTGGCAGTAGTTGTAGTAGTAATAGTAGTAGTAGTAGTAGTAGTAGAAGTAGTAGTAGTTGTAGTAGTAGTACCAGTAGTAAGAGCAGCAGCAGTAGTAGTAGTAAGTAATAGTAGCAGCTCTAGTGGTAGTAGTAGGAGGAGTGGTTGTTGGAGTAGGAGAAGAAGTAGTAGTAGATGTAGCAGTGGTAGCAGTAGTTGCAATAGCAGTACTGGAAGTAGTAGTAGCAGTGGTAGCAGTGGTAGCAATAGTAGTGGAAGCAGTAGTAGTAGTAGTGGGAGTAGGAGGAGTACTATCAATAATCGCAGTGGTATTCGTTGTAGTAGTATTAGTTGCAGAAGTAGTAGTAGTAGCAAGAGTTGTAGTTGAAGTAGTAGTAGATGTAGATGGGATAGTAGCTGTAGTAACAATAGTAGTAGTAGTAGCATAAGTAGTAGTAGGAGAAGCAGGAGTAGTAGTCATAGAAGTCGTAGCAGTAGTAGTAGCGATAATAGTAGTAGTAGTCGTAGCAGCAATAGTAATTGTCGCTAAAGCCGTAGTAATAGTTGTTGGGGGAGTGGAAGTAGCAGTAGTAGCAGAAGTAGCAGTAGTACAAGTAATATTAGTAGTAGTACCAACAATAGTAGTAGATGTAGGAGTAGTAGTAGTAGTACCTATTGTAGCAGTAGTAGCAGTTGTAGAAGAAGAAGTAGTAGTAGTTGTGGCAGTTGTACTAGTAGCAGTAGTAGTTGTAATAATAGCAGTTGAAGTTGTAGCAGTAGCAGCCGTTATTGTCATTGTAGAAGAATTAATAGCATTAGCGATAAGAGAAGTAACAGTAGTAGCAATGGTAGAAATAGTAGCAGCAATAGTAGTTGTAGTATTGAAAGTAGAAGTAGTAGTAGGTGTAGTAGCAATTATTGTAGGAGAAGTTGTAGTAGTAGTAGTACTAGAAATAGTAGTAGAAGTAGTAGTAGGATAGTAGCAATAGCAGCAGTACTAGTAGCAGTGGTAGTAGGAGCAACAGTAGTAGTAGTCATATTAGTAATAGTAATAGTTGTAGTAGTAGTAGTGGCAGTAATTGCAGTTGTAGTACTAGTAGTTGCAGTAGTAGTAATAATAGCGGTAGTAGTGGTAGTAGTAATCATGGTCATAGTAGTGGCATAAGTAGTTGTAGTTGTAGTAGCTATAGTAGTTGTAGTGTTACTAGTAGTAGTAGTAGTCATAGTAGTTGTAGTAGTAGTAATATTGGTACCAATCATAGTAGTAATAGTATTAGTAGTATTCTTAGTTGGAGTAGACGTAGTAATAGTAGTCATAATAGTAGTAGTAGTTGCAGTAGTAGTAGAACTAGTTGCCGTAGTGGCAATAGTAGAAGTAGTTATTGTTGTAATAGTCATAGTAGTAGTAGTGGCAAGAGTATTAGCAATAGTAACAGTTGTAGTAGTAGTAGTAGTTGTAGTAGTAGTAGTAAAAGGAGTAGTAGTAGTAGTTAGGGGTGAGCATTTTGCTCATTTTAGAACTAGAACCGGATTTCGGATCTCAAAAAATTGAGAACCGGATCCATGCCGATTTAGGTAAAGAACAGGTTTTTCGGTTTTGGTTCTCAAACTGGTTTAAGAAGCTTTGGCGTCACTGGTCTGGAGATGGACGGAGGAGAAATCGGAGTAAGTGGCGATGAGATCAGAGGAAGTCACGGGCCTAGCGACAACCGGCAAGGGCTAGGGCGTGGCAGTGTCGCTGCGAGTGCGGGGGCGAGCGCGAAGGCAAGGCGGCATCACCGTGAGCTTGAGGGTGAGGGGGAGGATGAGGCGACGTCGCTGTGAGCTCGAAGGTGAGAGCGATGGCTAGGGCGAGGGCGAGCGCGAGGGTGAGGCAGCGTCGTTGCCAGCTTGGGGGCGAGGGCGAGGGCGACGGTAAGGGCAAGGCGGCGTTGGCGTATCGCTGCGAGCGCAACAGCGAGCGCGAGGGCGAGGCGGCGTCAGCGCGTCCCTACAAGCGCAGGGGCAATGGCGAGGATGAGGCAGTGCAAGAATTAGGGTTAGGGTTAGGGTTTTGCTTGAAGATATATATAGGGGTAAAATTGGTACAGTTCCGGTTCATCGATTTTTCAGATAATGTAGAATCAGAACTGGAATCGGTTTTTCGATTCTGTTAAATTTAAGAAACTGTACCGATTTCATTTGTGAATCGATTTTTTGGTACGGTTCCCAACTAGTAAGGTTCGGTACACTGATTTTCGATTTTTTTCTCACCCCTAGTAGTAGTCGTAGCAGCAGCAGCAGCAGCAGTTGTAGTAGTAGTAGTAGTAGTAGCAGCAGTAGTAGTTGTTGTTGTTGTATAATAGTAGTATTAGTAGTAGTGGTAGTAGAAATAGTAGAGTAGTTGTGGGAGTAGTAGTAGTAGCAGTAACAGTAGTAGTTGCAATTGTAGTAGTAGTAGTAGTAGTTGCTGTTGTAGCACTTGTAGTTGCCATAGTCGTAATAGTAGCTGTAGTAGTAGTTGTAATAGTCATTTTAGTTGTAGTAGGAGGAGGAGTAGTAGTAGTTGTTGTTGTCTTAGTAGTAGTACCAGTAGTATTAGTAGCATTATTAGTAGTAGTTATTATAGTAGTATTAGCTATTGCAGGAGTAGTAGGAGAAGGAGTAATAGCAGTTGTAGTAGTAGTAGGAGTAGTAGCAGTAATAGTTGCTATAGTAGTAGTAGTGGTTGTAGTAGTAGTAGTAGTAGTAGTAGTAGTAGTAGTAGTAGTAGTAGTAGTAGTAGTAGTAGTAGTAGTAGTAGTACTATTAGTAGTAGTGAAAGTAGAAGTTGTAGAGTAGTAGTAGGAGTAGTACTACTAGCAATATTTGTCGTTGTAGTAGGAAATTTTGGTTTAATTACAGAACTAGTAGTAATAGTCATAGTAGTGGTAGTAGTAGGAATGGTTGCAATAGTCATAGGAGTAGTAGTAGTAATAGTCTGAGTGGTAGTAGTTGCAGTAGGAGTAGTAACAGTGGAGTAGTAGGGGTAATATTATTAGTTGTAGTAACTCAAGTAGTTGGAGTTGTAGTAGTAGTAGTTGTTGTAGTTGTAGTATTTGTCATAGTAGTTGTAGTAGAGGGAGTAGTGGTAGTCGCAGTAGTAGTAGTAGAAGTAGTAGTAGTAGTAGTAGTAGTAGCAGTAGTTATAGTAGCAGTAGTAGTAATAGTGGATGTAGTAGTAGTAGTAGTAGTAGTAGTAGTCGTAGTAGTAGCAGTAGCAATAGTAGTTGAAGTAGTAGTACTAGTACTAGTAGTTGTTGTTGTAATGGTAGTAGTAATAGTAGTTGTAGTAGTGCTAGTAATAGTCATACTAGCAACTGTAGTAGTAGTAGTAGTAGTAGTAGTAGTAGTAGTAGTAGTAGTAGTAGTAGTAGTAGTAGTAGTAGTAGTAGTAGTAATAGGAGTAGTAGTAGCAGTAGAAGTAGTAGTAGTCGAAGTAGCAACAATAGCAGTAGCTGTAGTTGTAGCAGTTGTAGTACTAGCCGCAGTAGAAGTAGTACTAGTGGTAACATCAGTAGCATCAGTAGTAGTAGTACTACTATACTAGTACTAGTAGTAGTAGTTGTTGTTGTTGTAGTAATAGTAGTGATATTAGTAGCAGTAGCATTAATATTAGTAGTTGTTATGGTAGTAGTATCCATACTAGTAGTACTCGCAGAAGCCGTAATAGAAGTAGTAATAGTTGTTGTAGGAGTAGAAGTCGCATTAGTAGAAGAAGTAACGGTAGTAGAAGTACGGGTAGTGCTAATACAAATACTAGCAGTGGCAGTAGGAGGAGGAGGAGGAGAAGCAGTAGTAGTAGTAGAAGAAGCAGTAATAGTAATCATAGTTTTAGTAGTAGCAAAAGTAGCTGTAGTAGTAGGTATAGTAGTTGTAGTAGCTATAGGAGTAGTAGTGGTACTAGTAGCAGTAGTAGTCATAGTAGTAGCTATAGGAGTAGTAGTGGTACTAGTTGTAGTAGTAGTCATAGTAGTAGCTATAGGAGTAGTAGTGGTACTAGTAGTAGTAGTAGTCATAGTAGTAGCAGTAGTAGTAATATTGGTATCGGTGGTAGTAGTAATAGTATTAGTAGTTGTCTTAGTAGAAGTAGTAGTAGAAGTAGTAGTAGTAGTAGCAGTGGAAGTAGTAGTAGTGGTAGTTGTAGTAGTAGTTGCAGTAGTAGTACAAGTAGTTGTCATAGTGGCAATAGTAGCAGTTGTAGTAGTAGTAGCATGAGTAGAAGGCAGAGTGTACAGTAGTGTAGTAGTAGTGTAGAGTAGGTAATAACGTAGTATGTAGGCATTAATTGACGTCGTTTAGAAGTATCAGTAGTACTAGTAGTTGTTGTAGTAGCAGCAGCAATAGTAGTAGTATTAGTATTAATAGTAGCAGCAGCAGCAGTAGTAGTAGTAGTTGCAGCAGTAGTAGTAGTAGGTGTAGTACTAGTAGTAGGAGTTGTAGTAGTAGTGGTACTCATAGTAGTATTAGTAGTTGTTGTAGAAGAAGTAGTTGAGTATTAGTGGGAGTAGCAATAGTAGCAGCAGCAGTAGTAGTAATAGTAGTAGCGGTAATAGTAGTTGCCGTCATAGCAATAGTAGTAGTAGTTGTTGTGATAGTCATTTTAGTTGTAGTAGCAAGTGTAGTAGTAGTAGCAGTTGTAGTAGTAGTAGTAGTAATAGTAGTGGTAGAAGTAGTACTTGTAGTATTTGTAGTATTAGTAGTTGTAGTAGTAGTGGCAGTTGTAGTATTTGTACTATTAGTAGTTGTAGTAATAGTAGCAGTTGTAGTAGTAGTAGGAGTTGGAGTAGTAGAGTTTTAGTAGTAGTAGGATTGGTAGCACTAGTAGTAGGTGTAGTAGTAGTTGCAGCAACAGCAACAGTTGTAGTAGTAGTAGTAGTGGTACTACTACTACTACTACTACTAACTGTATTACTAGTTGTAGTATCAAAATTTTGATTAATTGTAGTAGTAGTAGTAATAGTCGTAGTGGTAGGAGTAGTAGTAGTAGCAGTAGGAGTAGTAGTAGTAGTCGTAGGAGTTGGAGTAGTATTCGTTGTTGTAATAGTATTAGTATGGTAGTACTAGTTGAAGTAGGAGTAGTAGCAGTGGAGTAGGAGGGGTAATAGTATTAGTTGTAGTAATAGTTGTTGTTCTAGGAGTTGCAGTAAATCAAGTTGTAATAGTCGTGGTAGTAGTGTTAGTAGTAGTAGTTGTTGTAGTGGTAGTATTAGCCATAGTATTAGTAGTAGAATGGGTAGTGGTTGTCGCAATCGTTGTGGTAGAAGTAGTAGTAGTAGTAGTAGTTTAAGTAGTAGTAATAGTAGTAGCAGTAGTAGTAGTCGTATTAGCAGTAGCAATAGTTGTGATAATAGTAGTAGTAGTTGTTGTAGTTATAGTAGTGCTACTAGTTGTCATACTAGCAGCTATAGTAGTAGAAGTAGTAGTAGTAGTAGTAGTAGTAGCAGTAGCCGTAGTAGCAGCAGTAGCAGAAGCAGAAGCAGCAGTAGCAGCAGCAGCAGTAGTAGTAATAGGAGTAGTAGTAGCAATAGAAGTAGTAGTAGTAGAAGAAGTAGCAACAACAGTAGTTGCAGTAGTAGTACCAGTAGTTGCAGCAGCAGTAGTAGTTGTAGTACAAGCAGTATTAGTAGTTGTAGTTTGAGAATTTGGATTAATTGTAGTAGTAATAGTAGCAGTAGGAGGAGTAGTAGTAGTAGTCATAGGAGTAGGAGTAGTATTCGTAGTAGTAATAGTATTTCTACGAGAAGTAGTAGTTGCAATAGGGGTTCTAGCAGTGGAGTAGCAGGGGTAGTAGTATTAGTTATAGTAATAGTAGTAGTTCTAGGAGTTGTAGTAACTCAAGTTGTAGTAGTTGTAATAGTAGTTGTTGTAGTTGTAGTATTAGTCATAGTAGTAGTAGTAGAAGGAGTAGTGGTAGTCGCAATAGTAGTAGTACTGGTAGTAGCTGTAGTAGCAGTAGTAGTTGAGGTAATAGTAGTTGTATTAGTAGCAGTAGCTGTAGTAGTTGAAGTAGTAGTAGTGGTAGTAGTCATATTAGCAGTAGCAGTAGTTGTAATCGTAGTAGTAGTACTAGTAGTTATAGCAGTGCTAGTAGTAGTCATACTAGCAACTATAGTAGTAGTAGCCATGGTAGTTGTAGTTGTTGTTGTTCTTGGAGTAGTAGTTGGAATAGTTGTAGTAGTAGTAGTAGTAGTGGTAGTGGTTGTAGCAGCAACAGCAGCAGTAGTACTAGTAGTATTGTTAGTCGTAGTAGAAGTAATAGTAGTATTAGTAGTAGCAGTAGTAGTTGTTGGAGTAGCAGCAGTAGTAGTAATAGCAGTAGGAGGATGAGGAGGAGGAGGAGTAGTAGTCGGAGTGTTTGGTGGAATAGTAGTAGAGGGAGATGTAGTTGTACTAATAGTAATAGTAGTAGCTATTGTAGTAGAAGTAATAGGATTAGTATTAGTATTAGTAGCAGTAGTAGTAATAGTAGTAAGTGGTAGTCGATGTAGGAGTAGTAGTTGTTGTTGTTGTAGAAGTAGTAGTGGTGGTAGTACCAGTAGCACGAGTAGTAGTAGTAGTTGTTGTTGTTATTGTTGTTGTAGTAGTAGTAGTAGCAGTAGTTGTAGTAGTAGTGGTAGTAGTAGTAGTTGAAGAAGAAGAAGTAGTAGTAGTACTAGTAGTAGTAGTAGCAGTAGTAGTAGCTGAAGTAGCAGTAGTCTTAGTGGTAGGAGCAGTAGTAGAAGCAACAACAATAGAAGTCGTAATAGTAGTGGTATAAGTCCTAGTAAGAGTAGTAGTAGTAGAAGAAGAAGTAAAAGTAGTAGTAGGAGTAGTAATAGTAGTAGTAGTAAGAGCCGTAGAAGTGGTCGTAGAAATCATTGAAGTAGTAGTAGGAGTCGTAGCAGTAGTAGCAGAAGCATTAGTAGTAGTAGTAGAAGTTGGACTAGTAGTAGCATTACTAATAGTAGTAGTTTTTGTTGCCAATATAGTAGTAGGAGTAGTTGTTGTTGTTATAGTAGTAGTAGTAGTAGCAGTAGTTGTACTAGTAGTAATAGTAGCTGTAGTTATCGGAGGAGTTGGAGTAGTAGTAATAGGACTAGTAGTAGTTGGAGTTGGAGCAATAGTAGAAGTAGGAGTTGTAGTAGCAATAGTAGTTGGAGTAGGAGTCCTAGTTGTTGTAATTGTTGTTGTAAGAGGAGCAGTAGTAGTTGTAGAAGTAGGTGTAGGAGTGGGAATGGTTGTAGTAGCGATAACAGTAGCAGTAGGAGGAGGAGTAGTAGTAGCAACAGCAGCAGCAGAAGTTGTAGAAGTAGTAGTTGTAGTAATAGTATCCATAGTAGCAGTAGTTGTAGCAATAGTGGAAGGAGTATAAGTAGTAGCAGTTGTAATAGTAGTAATGTAGTAATTGTCTTAGTAGTCGTAGTAGTAGTAGTAGTAGTAATAGCAGCAATAGTTGTATTATTAGTTGTAGCAGCAGCAGCAAATGCTGTAATAGTAGCAGTAGTAGTATTCATAGTAGTAGTAGCAGTAGTAGTAATGGTAGTAGTAGTACTAATAGTAGTAGTAGTAGTAGTAGTAGTAGTAGTAAGAGTATTAGGATTAGTAGTAGTATTGGTAGCAGCAGCAGTAATAGTAGCAGTAGGTGTAGTAGTGGTAGTCGGTGTAGGAATAGGTGCAGTAGTAGTAGTAGTAGTAGTAGTAGTAGTAGTAGTAGTAATTGTAGTAGTAGTTGTTATGGTAATAGTTGTAGTAGTAGTAGTATTAATAGCAGCAGCAGTAGTAGTAGTAGCAGTAATTGGAGCGGCATCTTCAGTAGTAGTGGTAATAGTAGGAGTCGTAGTAGTAGTAATAGCAGTAGTAGTTGCAGTATTAGTAGTATTAGTAACAGTAGCAGTAATGATAGCAGTAGGAGGAGTTGTGGTAGTCGGTGTAGGAGTAGTGGTGGTGGTAGTAGTAGTAGTAGTAGTAGTAGTAATTGTAGCAATAGTTGTTGTTGTAGTAGTATTAGTAGGAGTACTATTTGTGTTCGTAGTAGTAGTGGTAGTTGTAGTTGTAGTAGTAATAGTGATGGCAATAGTAGTAGTAAAAGCAGTATTAGTAGTAGTAGTAGGAGAAGTATTATCATATGAAATAGTGGCGGTACTACTACGACTACTAGTAGTAGTGAAAGTATTAATAGTAGTAGTTGTTGTAGTAGTAGTAGTAGCAGCTGCATTAGTAGTACCAACAATAGTAGTTGTAGTAGTAGTAGTAGTAGTATTAAAAGGAATTGTGGTAGGAGTAGTAGTTGGTGTAGTTGTTGTAGTGGTAGCTATAGTAGTTGTGGCATATACTTGTAGTAGTAGTAGTAGTAGGTGTAGTAGTTATCGAATTAGGAGTAGCAGTTGTAGTAGGAATAACAGTAGCTGTAGGAGTAGTTGTAGTTGTAGTAGTAGAACTACTAGTAGTAGTAGTAGTAATGTTAGTAGTAGTGGTAGTGGTAATCGAAGTGCTAGTAGTAGTAGTAGGAGGAGTTATAGTAGTCGGAGTAGTAGTAAGAGTTGGAGTAGGAGTAGGAGTAGTAGTAGTAGTATTTGTAATAGTAGGAGTAGTAGTAGGAGTTGGAGCAGGAGTAGTAGTATTATTAGGCGTAGAAGTAGTAGTAGTACTAGTCGGAGTTGTAGTAGTAGTAATAGTAGTCGGAGTTGTAGTTGTTGGAGTAGTGGTAGCTGTAGTAGTGGTAGTAGTAGTAGTAGGAGTAGTATTAATAGTAGTGGTCGTAGGAGTAGTAGTGGTAGTAGTGGTAGCAATAGTAGTAGTACTAGTAGCAATAGTTGCAATAGAAGTAATAGCCTTGGAAGTAGTAGTAGTAGTAACAGTAGTTATGGAAGTAATAGCAGTTGCAGCAGTAGTAGTGGAAGTAGTAGCAGCGGTTCTAGAAGCCATTGCAATAGCAGTAAGAGTAGTAATAGTAGCAGCAACAGCTGAATTACTACTACTTCTCCTAATCCTACTTGTACTACTACTGCTACTATTCCTACGCCTACTACCACTACCACTTCTCCTACTCCTACTATTAATACTACAATTTCTATCACTACTGCTACTATTATTACTACTTCTACACATATTCCTACTCTTGCTATTGCTACAAATACTCCTGCTCCTACTATAGCTACGCCTAATCTAGCTGCTGTTGTAGCTGCTCCTACAACTTCTACTACTGCTATTGCTACTTCTGCTACTGCTGCTCCACCTCCTCCTCCTCCTACTACTAGTACAAGTCTTACTACTACTAGTCTTACTACCACAACCACTACTACTATTACTACTACTACTACTACTACTATACTGCTTCAACTACTACATCTACCACTAATACTAATACAATTACAACTATTTCTATGACTACTACTCCTATTGCTACTATTACTACTGCTACTACTTCTCCTACTCCAACTCATACTACTACTATAACTACCAATACTAAATTACTACTACTGCTGCTATGGCTGTTTCTACAACTACAACTAAAAAAACTACTACCACTACTACTAATACTACTATTACTACTACTACTACTACTACAATTACAACTATTAGTTCTACTGCAGCTACTACTACTACTACCATAATTTTTGCTACTACTACAACTACTACACTTACTAGTACTATTACTACTATTACGGCAACTGCTACTACAACTACAACTCCATCCATAACTGCTACTACTACTATTACAAACACCACTACTACTACTATTGCTACAAGAACTAATTCTGCTACTACTACTACTATTTCGACGATTACTACATCTACTACTGCAACTATTACTACTTCTTCTACTACTACTAATACTACTACTACTACTATAACTATTCTTGCTTTGACTCCTATTACTACTGCTTCTACTCCTACCACTTCCTACTCTTAACTCTTATTACTAATACTACTCCTACTACAACTACTGCCCCTACTCCTACTCTTATTACTGCCCCTACTCCAACAACTACTACTCCAATTACAACGACTACTACGATTACTACTACTACCATTACGACTATTACTACCACTATTTCAACTACTACTATTCCTACTACTACTATTACTACTGCTACTACTACTACTTCTGCAACTGGTGCTACTAATACCATTACTACATATGCTACTACTGGTACTCCTACTGATACAACTACTCCTACTTGTACTACTACTACTACTATTACTAGTATTCCTAATACTCGTAGTATAATTGCTTTTACAGCAACTACAGATAATACTACTTTTCTAACTACTACTACTATTCCTACTACTACTCCTTACTCTCCTACTACTACAACTACCACTACTTCTGCTGCTCCTATTACTACGACTACTACTTCTGCTACTACTACTACAACAACAACTATTATTATGACTGCAGCTACTACTACTACTATTACGACTACATGGCTGTTGCGGCTACTGCTGCTACTACTACTATTACGACTTCTATTATGACTGCTACTACCACTACTACTACTACTACGACTGCTACTACTACTACTATGGTGACTACTGCATCTACTGCTCTTACTACTGCAATATAACTACTACTACTAATGCTACAATTGCTCCTTCAACTCCTACTGCTGCTACTGCTACTACTGCTACTACTTCTACCACTACTGCTACTTCTACTAATACTTCTAGTACTACAACTGCTGCTACTACTACTACTACAACAACTGCAACTAATATAACTACAACAATAACCACAACAACAACAACTACTACTACAACTACTAGTCCTACCATTACTACTACTGCTACTACTCCTACTAACACTTCTGCTGCTACTACTACTACTAAAACTACTTCTACCACTGCTCCGACTCCTACTTCTAATCCTACTACTACTACTCCTACTCATACTCCGACTACTACTACTAATACTCTGACTCCTTCTACTGCTACTACTACTGCTATTACTACTACTTCTACTACTTCTATTATTTTTACTACTACTCATGTTCCTACTGCTACTACTACAACCAATACTACTACTATTTCTGCTCATACTACTACTATTACTAGTCCACCTTTTACTACTACTATTACTATTACTAGTTCTCCTACTACTACTCCTACTCAGACTGCAACTACTAATACTCCTACTCCTTCTACTACTTTTACTACTACTACTAATACTGCTACTACTACTACTACTTCAACTACTACTTCTACACCAACTCCTACTACTACTAATTCTACGAATACTACTACTTCTACTAGTATTACTACTACTACTCCTATTACTACTTTTACTATCACTACTACTATGACTTCTACAATTACTACTACAACTCATACTATTACTTCTAATGCTACTTCTAATAGTACTATTGTTGTTGTTGCTACTACTACAACTACAACTACAACTACAACTACTACTATTTATACTACTACTTCTACTAGTAGTACTACAACAACTACTACTTCTACTACTATTACAACTACCACACAGACAATTACTACTACTCCAACTACTACTCCTACTACTACAACTGCCACTACTGCTATTACTACTACTACTGCTCCAACTACTACTCCTACTACTACGATTGCCCCTACTGCTATTAGTACTACTGCTCCCACTACTACTACTAGTACTGCCAGTACAACTATTACTATTACTAATATTACTGCTGCGATTCCAGCTACAACTACTACTACTTCGACTGCTACTACTGCTGCTGCTTTTACTACAACAACACCTACTACTGCTACTGCTACCACAACTACTGCTATTACTACTAGTACTGCTACAACTTCTGCTGCTACTACTAGTACTGCTACTCCTACAATTAGTACTACTACAACTTCTACTACTACTAGTACTACAATAACTATAACTTCTGTTGCTACTACTAGTACTGCTACTACTGCTGCTCCTATAACAATTACAACTAGTACTAACACAACTTCGACTCCTACAATTACCATTACTACTACTGCTACACTTACTACAATTACAACTACTACCACAATTTATTTTATTACTACTAAAACTACTACTGCTGCTGCTACTACTACTGCTACTACTACTACTCATATTACATCACTTGCTACTACTATGGCTGCTACTACTACTATTACCACTACTGCTACTGCTACACCTTTTGCTATCGCGACTACTATTGCTACTACTACTAATAATAATACTACTACTACTCCTACAACAACTATTGCTGCTACAACTACTGCTACACCTACTAAAACTACTACAACTACCACTGCTGCTCTGATAATTAGTAGTAGTACTACTACTACTATTACTACGGTTACAATTACTACAAATACTATAAATACTTTTACTACTACTTCAGGTGCTGTGGCTACAACTACTACTAATACTACTACTCCAACTACAACTACTACAACTAATATTCCTATTGCTACTACTACGACTACTACTACCATTACTACTTTAGCTTTCGTTACTCTTGCTACAACTACTGCTATCTCTTCTGCTATTACTATGACTGTTGCTACAAGTGCTACTACTCCTACTACTACTACGCCTATTACTACTACAGCTACTACTACTATTATTACTACTACTACTGCTATTGCTATGACTCCTACTACAACTCCTATGACTACAACAACAATTGATACTACTACTACTACTACTACTACTACTACTAACTACTACTACTACTACTTCAACTACTACTACTAATACTACTACTACTACTACTAGTACTACTGCAATTTCTGCAACTACTACTTCTACTACTACCTCTACTACTACTCCTGCTGTTACTGTTACTATACTACTACTTCTACAATAACTAATACTAATACTTCTACTCTGACTTCTACTACTATTTCTACCACCACCACGACTACTACTACAGCTACAACAACTTCAACCGCTACTACTACTTCTACTACTACTACTTCTTCTACTACTTCTACCGCCACCACCACTACTACTACTACTGCTACGGCTAATACTCCTACTTTTACTACTAATACTAGTACTACTACTACTACTTCTACAACAACAACTACTACCACAACGAGTACTACTGCTACCACTACGACAACTACTACAATTACTACTACTAGTACAACTACTGCTGCTACTGCTGCTACAACTCCAACTACTAGTACTACTATTGTTGCTGCTACTGTTACTACACTACTACTACTACTACTACTAATACTACTACTTGTCCTACAAATACTACTATTACTATAAATAATTCTACTACCGATAATAGTACAACTACTAAAAGTTCTACTACTACTACCACTACTACTACTATTGATACTCCTACTACTTCAACTACTACTGCTGCTGCTGCAACTACTTCTACTACTGCTACTGCTACTACTACTACTCTACTACTCCAACTGCTACTACTAGTACTGCTGCAACAACTTCTACTACTCCTCCTCCTCCTCCTCCTCCTTCTACCACTTCTACTACTATTACAACTACTAAAACTACTACTACAACCACTGCCACTAGTACTTCTGTTGTTAAAATAACAAGTACTACTACTCCTCCTCCAACTACTGCAACTATTACTACAGTTGCTACTACGACCACTACTACTATGACTACTCCTACTATTACAAATACTACTGTTGCAGCTGCTTCTACTGCAACTACTACTACTACTACAAATAATACTGCTACTGTTCAACAACAACAACAACAACAACAACAACTGCTGCTAGTACTACTACTACTCCTACTACTACTACTACTATTGCTACAATAACAACTTCTACAACAACAACAACTACTACTAGTACTACTACTCCTACTACTACTACTATTGCTGCTACTGCTACTACTCGTACTACTACTACTACCTCTACTAGTACTACTACTACTGCTACTCCTACTGCTACAACTTCTACTACTACAACAACACTTACTACTACTACTACGATTATAACTACTACAACAACAACTACTACTACACCTCCTCCACCTACTACTACAACTACTGCTACTACTACTAGTACTACTAGTACTACTACTACTACTACTACTACTACTACAGCTAATGCTAGTACAACTGCTTCAAATACTACTAAAACTACTACAAATACAACAAATACTACTCCTGCTACATCAACTACTACTCCTATTGCTACTAATACTACTTCGGATTATTCTACTACTACTGCTGATACTACTTTCATTACTACTACTGCAACTACTGCTACTACTAATCCGAAGGCTACTACTACTACTCCTAGTGCTACTACTACCAGACCTATTACTTCCACTACTGTTAGAACTACTACCATTACTATTACTACTACCACCACTATTACTACTATTGCTTCTGCTGCTACAACAACAACTACTACTATTGCTCCTCACACTACTACCACAACTTCTACTTCTGCCACTACTACTACTACTACAACTACTCCTTCTACTACAACAACAACAACCTCTACTACGACTATTGCTACTCCTACACCAACTCGAGCTCCTTCTATAACAACAACAACTACAACTTCTACTAGTATTACTAGCACTACTACTACTACCACTACTACTGCTGCTGCTGCTGCTGCTGCTGCTGCTGCTACTTCGACAACTGCTACTACTACCCCTATTACAACAACAATAACTACTACTACGACTACTACTAGTACTACTACTAGTACTACCACTACAAATACTACTTTTACAACAACTACTGCTACAACTAATGTTACTACAACAACTACTACTACTATTACTACTCATGCTACTACTACAACTACTAAAATTTCTCCTACTACGACTACTACTCACACTGCTACTACTACAACTACTACTGCTACACCTACTATAGCTACTTCTTCTACTACTACTACAACTACTACCACTACTATTACTATCACTACTACTACTACCATTACTACTACTACTACTACCACCACCACTACTACTACTATCACTACTACTAGTACGACTACTACAACCACTCCTACTACTCCTCCTCCCACTACTACCGCAACTACTATTTTAGTTACTAGTACTTCTCCTCCTACCCCAAATCCTACTCCTATGACAACAACTGCTACTACTCCGACACCAACTCCTCCTCCTTCTACTACAACTGCCACTATTACTACTTATACTAGAACAACAACTACTATTACTACTAGTACAACTACAACTACTGCAACTACTACGACTATTACAATGACAACAACTACTACTACTATTACTACAACTACTGTTACTACTACTACTACTACTACATCTACTACTGGTACAACAACTATTCCTACTACTACACATACTACTACAACTAGTAGTACTATTGCTATAACTACTATTGCTAATACTACTACTACTACTTCTAGTATTTCTGTTACTATTGTTAATACTTCTATTGCTACTACTACTACGACTACTCCTCCTTTTACTACTACTACTACTACTACTACTATATCTACAACGACTAGTACTAGAACTATTACTACTACTATTGTCACTACTACTGCTACTACTACTACAACTACTCTTACTACTACTGCTACAACTACTCTTACTACTACTATTACTGTTGCCGCCTCTACTCTCTTACTACTACTACTACTACTACTACTACTACTACACTACTACTACTACTACTACTTACTACTACTACTACTAACCTGCCTACTACTACTACTATCGACTTATTATTTCTACTACTACTACTACTACACCTACTCCTATTACTTCTACTACAACTACTACCGCTACTATTACAACAACAACAACAACTACTATTGTTGTTGCTACTATTACTAGCATGATTACTATTACTGCTATTGCTACAACTAGTACCATTGCTATTGCTACTACTACTACAGCTGCTACTACTACAACTACTACTACTGCTGTTGCAGCTACTCTCACAACTTGAACTACTACTGCTACCACTATAGCTATGGTAATACTTGTACTACTACTACTACTACGACTACTGTTACTACTACTATTGCTACTACAACTGTTGTTTATACTACTACTACTACTATATCTACTACTATAGCTGCTCCTACTGCTACTGCTACTACTATTCCTACTACTACTACTGCTACAATAACAACTTCTACCACTACTACTACTACTCCTGCTGCTGCTACTGCTACTACAAGTACTACTACCACTACTACTACTACTACTACAACTACTACTAATACTACTACTATAACTACTACTACTTCTACCTTCCTCCTCCTACTACTCGTACTACTACTGCTATAACTTCAACTACTTCTACTACTACTATTACTATTGTTGTTGCTACTACAACTTCGACTACTACTACTACAACCCCTACACTTACTACTGTTACTACAACAGCTAATATTTCTACTGCTACTACAACACTTACTACTACTAGTGCGAGTACCACTACTACCACAACAACTACAACTACAACTACTACTACTACTAGTACACTCCTCCACCTAGTACGACAACTACAGCAATGACTACTACTACTACTACCACCACAACTACTACTACAACAACAACTACTACTACAAATACTACTAGTAGTACTACAACTACTACTACAGCAAAGGCTATTACAGCTTCTATTACTACTACTGCCACTACTCCCATTATTGCTACTACTATTACTATTATAACTGCTACTACTACTGCTAGAACTTCCACTACTACTACTACTCCTCCTCCTACTACATCTACTACTACTACTATTGCTACTACTACTATTACTAATGCTACTACTTCTACTTCTACTACTCCTTCTCCAACTACTACTACTCCTACTTCTACTTCTAGTATAGCTACTAATTGTACTACTACTACAACTACTACTACTACTATTGCAAATGCTATGACAACAACAATTAGTACGACAACTATTCCTCCTCCTACTACCGCAACAACTACTACTGCTACTACTACTACTACTACTATAGCAACTACTACTACTACTGCAAGTACTTCGACAACTACTATAGCAATAACTACTACTGCTACTACTACTACTACTACTATAGCAACTACTACTACCACTGCTACTACTACCATTGCAACTACTACTACTGCTACAACTGCTACTACTTCTATTACTACTACTCCTACCACAACTACTACTACTACAACAACTGCTACACATACAAAAACTACTACTACTACCACTACTGCTCCTACTATTAGTACTACTACTACTACTACTACTACTACTACTACTGTTACAACTACTACGAGTACTATAACTACTACAAGTACTATAAATACTTCTACTACTACTGCGGGTGCCGCTGCTACAACTACTGCTAATAATACTTCTCCTACTAGTAGTAGTAGTAGTAGTACTACTACTACTATTATGGCTAATATTGCTATTGCTATTGCTGCGACTACTATTACAATTGCTACTTCTGCGTCTACTACTATTGCTACAACTACTGCAGCCTCTGCAACTATTACTATTAATACTGTTACGAGTGCTATTACTACTACTACTACTCCTATTACTGCTACAGCTACTACTACTACTATTACTACTACTACTGCTACTACTACTACTCCTACTACTACTCATGCTACAACAATAATAGATACTACTGCTACGATTACTCCTACTGATACTACTACTACTAGTTCTATTACTACTTCTTCAACTACAACAACAACGAATACTACTACTACTACCACGACTACAACTCCTACTACTACTACTACTACTACTACTACTATTACAACAACTCCTACTCCTACTGCTACAACAACTACGACTACTGCTAAAACTAGTTCGACTACAACAACATTTACTGCTACTACTATGACAACAACTACTACTACTCCTCCACCTACTACTACAACTGCTGCCGCTGCTGCTACTACTACTACTACTACTAATGCTAGTACTACTACTTCAAATACTACTATAACTACAACAAGTACTACTAATACTACTACTACTACAATAATGGGCATTACAGCTACTACTACTGCAACTATTGCCACTACTACTACAACTACTATTACGACTACTGCAACTATTGCAACTACTACTAGAACTACTACAACTACTACTACAAGTACTACAACAACTACTACTATTACCACTACTACTAAAACTACTGCAACTACTGCAACTACTGCCACTATTACTACTGCCACTACTACTACAACTACTGCCACAACTACTACAACTACTACAACTACTATTACCAGTACTACTAAAACTACTACAACTACTATTACTCCTATTACTACTATTGCTTCTACTACTATTACTCCTCCTACTACTACTACTACTACTCTTACTACTAGTACTACTCTAAACTACTAGTACTACTCTTACTACTATCACTCCTACCACTACTACTACTACTGCAACTACTACTGCTACTATTCTTACTGCTACTACCACTACCACTACTACTCCTCCTCCTGCTGGTACTCCTGCTACTACACCTACCCCTATTACTACTACTACAACTACTACCACTACTATTACAACTACTACTAATACTACTACTACCGCTGCTGCTGCTGTTGCTGCAATTACTAGCATAATTACTATTACTACTACTGCTACAACTAGTACGATGACTATTGCTACTACTAGTACAACTACTTCTACTACTACTGCTTCTGCTACTCTTACAACTTCAACTACTGCTTCTACCGCTACAGCTATGGTACTACAAGTAGTACTACTACTACTGCGACTACTATTACTACCACTATTGCTACTACAGCTGCTGCTCATACTACATTACTACTACTACTACTACAACTTCAACTACTACAGCTGCTCCTATTGCTACTACTACCACTATTCCTACTACTACTACTACACCTGCAACAACTTCGACCACTACTACCACTCCTCCTCCTCCTCCTCCTCCTCCTCCTACTACTACTACTACTACTACTACTCCTACTACTACTTGTACTGCTACTGCTACAACTTCAATTACTGCTGCTGCTACTACTACTACTACTACAACAACAACAACTACTACTACTACCACCACCACTACCACCACTAATATTACTACTACTACTCCTCCTCCTCCTACCACTACTCCGCCTCCTACTACTTGTACTGCCACCGCTACAACTTCAACTACTGCTGCTACTACAACTTCTACTTCTACTACTACAACCACTACACACACTACTGCGACTGCAACAGCTAATACTTCTACTACTACAACACTTACTACTACTAGTATGAGTACTACAACTACAACAACAACTATAACTACAACTACTACTTCTACTACTAATACACTCTTCCACCTAGTACGACAACTACAGCAGCTGTTACTACTACTACAACAACAACAACAACTACTACAACTACTACTACTGCAAATACTGCAACTACTACAACAACTGCTACAATAATGGCTATTACAGCTTCTACTACTAGTACTGCCACCACTCCTATTATTCTGACTACTACTATTACTAGTACAACTGCTACTACTACCGCTACTACTACTACAACTAAAACTTCCCCTACTACTACTACTACTACACCTGCTACTTCTACTTCTACTACTATTGCTACTACTACTACTTCAACTACTACTACTACTACTACTACTAATGCTACTACTTCTACTTCTACTGCTCCTACTGCTACTTCTAGTACAGCTACTACTTCTACTCCTACTGCAATAATAACTAATACTACTACTTTAAATGCTAGAACAATAATAGTTACTACTACTAGTATTCCACCTCCTACTACCACAACACTATTATTGCTACTACCATTGCTACAACAACAACTACTACTACCGCAACTACTTTGACCACTACTACTGCTAGAAAAACAACTACTACTACGACTGCTACTTCCACTACTCTTACTGCTACTACCACTTCAACGACTACTTCTACTACTACAACAACTACTGCTACTGCCACTACTATTACAAAGACTACTTGTACAGTAGTTGCTATTATAAAAATAACTACTACTACTACTACTACTACTACTACTCCACTTACTACTACCACAACTACAAAAATAACTATTACTACTACAACTACAGCTACTACTACTTGTACTACTACCACAACTACTACTGCTACTACTACTGCTTCTTCTTCTACTACAACAACAATATCAAAAACTATTACTACTACTACTACTACTTCTACTACTACTTTTTCGACTACTACCACTACTACTACTGCTACTCCTACTAATACTACTACTATCACTACTACTACTGCTACTCCTACTAATGCTACTACTACCACCACCACCACTATTACTACTACTCTACTAATACTGCCATGGCTACAACTACTACTCATACTCCTAATATTGCTACTATTACTACTACTACTGGTACTAGTATAACTGCTACACCTACTACTACTGCTGCTAATACTACTACTACTACTACAACTCCTACCCCGCTTCTGCTACTACTAATTCAACTAGTACTACAACTACTCCTACTACTACAACTGCTCCTACAATAACAACTACTACGATTACAGCTACTACAACTAATATGAATGCTACAACTAGTTCTACTACTGCTTCTACTACAACAATTACTTGAACTACTCCTGCTATTACTACTGCTCCTACTGCTACTGCTACAACTAGTATTGCTATGACTACTACTACTACTACTGCTTATGCTTCTTCTACTACTCCTAGTCCCACTTCTACCACTACTACTACTACTACAACTGTTTATACTAATACTATAGCTCCTATTCCTTCTCCTACTCCCACCCCAACTCTGACTACTACTACTACTACTACTACTACTATTATACAACTACTCCAATTCCAATCACTACTACAACTACTCCTCCAACTCCTAATCACGCTACTGCTACTACTAATCCAACTCCTAATATTATGACTAATATTCCTGCTCCTACTCCTACTCCTACTACTGCTACTACTATTACTACTTCAACTATAACTATTACTACAACAATAACAACTACTACTACTCCTACTCCTACTACTTCTACTAATAGTACTACTACTACTACTATTACTACTAATAATACTACCACTACTACAACAACTACTACTACTACCACTACTAGTACTACTATTATTGAAACTACTTTTACTGCTACTACGGTTGCAATTGCTACTACAATAATAACAACAACAATGACTGCTACTACTACTGCAACAACTACTAATGCTACAGCTACAACTACAACTATTACTACTACTACTAATGCTACTGTTGCTTCAACTACTACTACTGTTGTGGCTACTGCTGCTACAATAACAACAACTACTGCCACTACTACTACTATTACTGCTACTATGACTATTACTACTGCCACTACTAAAATTTCTACTACTAGTACTTCTACTACCAGTACCAATGCTACTCCCACTTCTACAACTCCTACAACTAGTACAACTACTACACCTACTACTTCTGCTATTACAACTTCTACGGCTACTGATACTACAACTACTACTACTACCACTACTACTCAAACTACCACAACAACAACTACTACTACTGCCACAACAACTACCACTACTACTGTTGTAGCCCTTACTACTACTGCTACTATTATGATTGCTACTACTATTACTATGACTACTGCTACAACTATTAAAAATACTTCTCCTATTACTACCGCTACTACTACTACTACTACTTCTGCTGCTACTACTACAACAACAACAACAACAACAACTACTACTACTACTACTACAACAACAACTACTACTACAACTACTACAACTACAACTACTAGTCCTTCTACTACTAGTACAACTGCTACTACTACAACTCCTTCTATTTCTGCTATCACCACCACTACTACTACTACTCAAACTACTACTACTACTACTACTACTTCTACTAGTACAATGGCTACTACTACTACTGCTAATACTACTAATCCTAATGTAACTGCTGCTACCACTACTCCAGCTATTACTTCTCCTACTATTACTCCTACTGCTACTCCCGCTACTAATACTACATCTATTACTACTACTATTACTACTAGTGCTACTTATACTACTACTAGTGTTGCTGCTACTGCTACTGCTGTGGTTACAACTACAATAGCTACTACTACAACTACACCTACTCTTACTTCTGCTAATACTACTACTACACCTACTCCTACTATAGCTACTACTAGTCCAACTACAACTCCTACTCCTACTGCTACATCTACTACAACTACCTCTAATATTAATACTACTACTCCTCCTACTCCTACTCCAACTTCTAATATTACTACTACTACTCCTATTACTACTACTACTACTACTACTACTACTACTACTACTACTACTACTACTACTACTACTAATACTAGTACTACTGCTACTTCCACTACTTGAACTACAACTACTACCACTACTACTACTACTACTTCTACTACTGTTACTACTACAACTACTGCAGCTACTACTACTTGTACTACTACCACTACTAAGGTTACTACACTACTGCCACTCCTACTACTACTTTTATTGCAACAACAACAACAACAACAACCACTACTACTACTACTACTAGCACAATAACAACTACTACTACTACAACTGCTACTATTGCAACTTCTGCTACTACTACTCCTACTACTGCTGCTGCTACTATTGCTACTACTACTACAACTACTAAAAGTACTACTACCAATATGATTACTACTTCTACTACTATTACTACAACTGTTGCTACTACTACTACTACAACTACAACTGCTACTACTGTAACTACTGCTACTACTACTCCTCCTGCTACTATTACTACTACTGCTGCTATTGCTAAAACTACGAGCAGTACCACTACTCCATTTACTACTACACCAACTACTACTACTATTACTAGTACGACCACTACTCCCCCTCCTATCTTTACTACTACTACTACTGCAACTACTACTATGACTTCTACTACTATTACTACTACTACTACAATTACCACTACTACAACTATAACTACTGTGACAACTACGACTACTACTACAACAACAACAACTAGTCCTACTACTAGCTTTACTACTTCTATAGCTACTACTACTACTACTACTACTACTACTAATACTACTACTACTACTACTAATACTAATACCGGTACTACTATAACTACAACTACCACTTCTACTCCTGCTACTACCCTTACTACTACTACTGCTGCTGCTACTACTACTACTACTAGTCCTCCTACTACTACTTCTTCTTCTACTACTACTGCTGCAACAACTACTTCTACTCCTACTACTACTACTACTACCACTACTACTACTACTACTATAATTACTACTACTACTACTATTACTACTACTCCTACTACCAATACTACTATTACTACTTCTTCTACTCCTGCACCTACTCCTACTTCTACTACTTCTACTACTACTAATACTATTACTATGACAACTACTACTTATGGTGCATCGCCACGTAGTCGGGACTCCCGGCGATTCTCTTGCGTAAACTTAGCGCTTTTGTCGATCTCAAGTGGAGAACAACAAGAAATAAGAAAGAGATATGGAAGAACTCTCAGATTCTTACTGCTCTTACAGGATCTCTGGATCTCCAAATTACATCCAATTTTTTCATATTTTCAATGGCAGCTGCCGCCCTCCTTATATTCACAGCTGTCACTGTAGCTGATCGACAGCTATCACTATAGTATTCTGTCACAGGTGTAGTGTTGCTGCTTCTGCAGCAGCTTCTGGGAAGGACATGGTGCAGGCGGGGCTGATGTAGCTGGTTCCTCCGTCTTAAAATAGGGTGCCCTGCACAGGTTGCAGGCTGTACCTCTACAATTGGGGCAGTGTGTCCCTGCCCTCTCCATGGTCTGGGGCCGGCAATACGAACACCTCTCCTCCTCTTGTGGCTGAGGGCGATGTCCTTCTTCGACTTCGTTCAAGGCAGAAGAAGCTTCTCCTCGCTGGGGCTGTACTGGGGAACTGGTGGACTCAACAGGTTCCTCCTCATCATCGCCCCATCCGCTTGCTACTACAGGAAAGTCGTAGTAAAAAGATGGAGGCGGGGAATAGCGTACATAATAGTCAAACCTGCCACAGGGTTCCCCTAAGGTATCCCATTCTCCTATCTCATCGAGGGCATAGATGACTTCTTCATGTATAAGGGGGTTGAGAGAGTTGTGAAGGTTTTGAGTGTCCTCTCCTTCAGAGATGCTGAAGATGGCATCACTTTGTCCCTCCCCCTCCTTCACGGAGATGAGTTCATAGTCTTCGGGAACGTTGAGCTGCTCGAAGATGGCAACTCTCTTCACGTTTCTCCTGTCATTCGGGAACTCTCTTGCAAAATGCCCTTCATTACCGCAGAGGTAGCACTTGCACCGTTTGTTGCGTACCAAGTGCTTCCCCTTTTCTATCCGCACATGAGTGTCGTGCGGCTTCCCTTTGTATGTCTTCGCCTTCCTGACCCCATACTTTCTCTCCTTGGTGTAATAACCTGGGATCGGGATCTTACCGCAGAAAGAAAGGTCTTTGAGGGACCTTTTGAATGCAGCATCGTTACATTCTTCTTCGAGAAATTTGTAGGCGAAGAGGATTCTCGGGATCACGCCTATGTTGGCTCTTGGGTATTGCTGGTCAAAGGCCGCCATCATTCTTTGGCCTAGTTCTCCCGGCATCTTAATCCAAAATTTTCCAGATAGTTCCGTGCTGATGAATAGCCTCCCTATTTTTGTTGCAAGCCTGAGATAGTCATTCATGTAAAGCAATATATCTTTTATATTTTCACATGAAAGACGTTCAAGATCCCGGTAAGCTTCATTTTGGGCCAGCGTTGACCCTTGCGTTGGATCTTCTAATGAAAATACCCTTCTCATTTGGGAGAGGATATTTTGAGTGCCAGCTCTTCCTTCTCCTGCAGCAATGGTGGCTTGGTACTCATTCCCGTTCTGCATGCGCCATTGCACCCAGACGAGTCTTTCAGCCTCTCCTAGCAGGTTCTCGATGTACTCGATTTTGTCCCTTGTATCCGTGAATCCTATGCCCGCAATGTGGTTTCTTGTAATGGCCTCCCATTTGGAAAATGCCTCATCAAAGAGGCCGAGCTGCTCGGGAATCATGAACATAGCTCCGCTATTCTGCTGAGCAGAAGGTAGGGTCCACATTTCAGAGTTGAAGCCTCTCTGGAACCTTCCTTGACTCCGCTGCTCAAATACGGGTGTCATCCGAGACGTTGACGGGACTGTGTTTGTAGCTGGCGGGTAGCTCGGGGGACCCATTGCAGCATCTTCTGGAGGCATGTATGGACAGTGTGGAGATGCCGCCGAAGTTATTGTACTTGCGTATAATTGCTCAGTTAATTTTTTAAGTACCCGGTATTCCATATCCGGCTCAGCTTCGCATCCTGCAGCTATTATATTAGTTACGGGCATTGTGCAGGCGTTACCTTCCTCCTACTTGAAGGGGTTGTCGTACACCTCTTCGTCATCCGGGTATACGTCCCATTTTGTCGCAGGGGACGGGTATTCTAAGTCCCCTTCTAGGAAGTCTTGGTTTAGGAGGCGATGAAAATAGCTTTCATCATCGCTTTCCTCCTCTTGTTCTTCTCCGTTGATTAAGACGGCTAGTACATGAGTGGCTTTAAGCTCTTCCTCACCACTATAGACCTCCTTGTGTTGGTGATGGCTCTCCCCTTGGATGAAGGAAAGATCAGCCTAGTCGTTGTTGACACACAGGATCGACTCCTCTGATCTGCGCGTGTACACCTTATGGTGTACGTCATCCCTTCGGGAGTGATAGAGAACCTCCGTAGGGATGATTGCAGCTCTCTCTTGCATTGATAGTTTCAATTGTACCTGTGGATCAAGTTGTTGTTCCAAGGTATGCTGTGGGGTGCTCCGCCCCATGAGGAACTGTCCCACCCTTCTTGTTGATTGCTGGGCGGTGTGAAGGCGTCGATGAGTTCTCCTGTATCATCGAATTTGATCTTCGAAGAGTGGAGATGTTGCCGATGTTGACGGTTGTTCCAAGACCAGCTGAGTGCTTGGTCTTGACGTCATTAGCCTTCAAGCTTCTCCTGCTCCTCCTTGAGTATGTCAAAAGGGTTTTTGAAAACCTGCAGGCTTCCTTGGGCCTCCTGCGGCCTCTGAGTGATGCTGCTTTGTCCTAGCTGAAAAAGAAGCCTTTTTACCTGAGCAAGCTCTTTACTGGTGTGTAATGATAGTGCTAGACTATCTTCCTCCAGTTGTCGAGGTAGCCTGGTTGCTTCAAGTACAAGTTCCCTGGCGACTTGTTTTGTGAAAGTTCTACTGTCAAGTATGACAGTTGTCAAGTTTTTCAGAGAGTCTCCCAGTGCTGAGACCCCTCGAGTGATGTTCTGGCACAGTTCAAGTACTTGTTTAAAGTTCTTTAAGTGAACTTTTGAAGACAGGCAAGTCTTGTCGTAAATTAGAGTAAGGTTATGTGCGAGCTGGTTTGTTGTAACTTTAGGTGTTAAAGCAAGGTCAAGGTATTCGAGACTCGAGGTTCGGGAATGCTCATACCATTCCTGAATAGATTTTTCCTATGCGTCAGACATATAAGCTTAGTTCATAATCACCAAAGCCATCCTAAAGATAAGTTCCAGATTAGGAAAAGACTATACTGAGATCACACAGGCGTGCCCTTGGGCTTACAACAGGCCTCCTGCCTAAACTGCCAAGTTAGGGCCTGTTCTTTTTCTCAGTTCAGTCACGGCCTAATCCGCATAATATCATGAAGGATGAGAATTTGTAATTGATGAACTCAACCCAAGTCTTAACATGGTAATACAGAATAGGAAATGGCAAGAACGAACCCTTACCTCATACTCTTAGCACCTTGACCTCTAAGTTGTTAATGTTGCCATATCTTTGGCAAGCTCTGATACCATATGGCGCATCACCACGTAGTCGGGACTCTCGGCGATTCTCTTGCGGAAACTTAGCGCTTTTGTGGATCTCAAGTGGAGAACAACAAGAAATAAGAAAGAGATATGGAAGAACTCTCAGATTCTTATTGCTCTTACAGGATCTCTGGATCTCCAAATTACATCAAATTTTTTCGTATATTCAATGGCAGCTACCGCCCTCCTTATATAGAGGGCGGGCTGAGCTTATGACGTAAGCGCTTACGTCATAATGCTACAGTGCGCTACAATGCTACAGTGTACTTGCTACAGTGTACAGTGTAGTTGCCACAGTGAGCACCGCCCTATGTACAGTGTTCGACAATGAACACCGCCCCTATGTATAGGGGTCACCGTCCTATGCACAGTAACCCTATACTGGAGTACAGGATATGACAGATGTCATTCAGCTACAGTGACACCTGTCTGTACGACTACAGTAGTTACAGTGACAGCTGTCGTTCAGCTACAGCGACAGCTGTCTGTACGACTACAGTAGCTACAAAGTAGCTACAGTGTTTTATTCTTTGCACACCTTCCGATACCATATGGCGCATCGCCGTGGAGTCGGGACTCCCGGCGATACTCTTGCGGAAACTTAGTGCTTTTGTGGATCTCAAGTGGAGAACAACAAGAAATAAGAAAGAGATATGGAAGAACTCTCATATTCTTATTGCTCTTACAGGATCTCTGGATCTCCAAATTACATCCAATTTTTTCATATATTCAATGGTAGCTGCCGCCCTCCTAATATAGAGGGTGGGCTGAGCTTATGACGTAAGCGCTTATGTCATAATGCTACCATGCGCTACAGTGCTACAGTGTGCTTGCTACAGTGTACAGTGTACTTGCTACAGTGCGCACCTCCCTACGTACAGTGTTCTACAGTGAACACCGCCCTATGTACAGGGGTCACCGTCCTATGCACAGTAACCCTATACTAGAGTACAGAATACTACAGTGACAGCTGTCGACCAGCTACAGTGACAGCTGTGAATATAAGGAGGGCGGCAGCTGCCATTGAAAATATGAAAAAATTGGATGTAATTTGGAGATCCAGAGATCCTGTAAGAGCAATAAGAATTTGAGAGTTCTTCCATATCTCTTTCTTATTTCTTGTTGTTCTCCACTTGAGATCCACAAAAGCGCTAAGTTTCCGCAAGAGAATCGCCGGGAGTCCCGACTACGCGGCGATGTGCCATATGGTATCAGAGCTTGCCAAAGATATGGCAGCGTAAACAACTTAGAGGTCAAGGTGCTAAGAGTATGAGGTAAGGGTTCGTTCTTGCCATTTCCTATTCTGTATTACCCTGTTAAGACTTGGGTTGAGTTCATCAATTACGAATTCTCATCCTTCATGATATTATGCGGATTAGGCCGTGACTGAACTAAGAAAAAGAACAGGCCCTAACTTGGTAGTTGAGGCAGGAGGCCTGTTGTAAGCCCAAGGGTACGCCTGTGTGATCTCAGTATAGTCTTTTCCTAATCTGGAACTTATCTTTAGTATGGCTTTGGTGATTATGAACTAAGCTTATATGTCTGACGCATGGGAAAAATCTATTCAGGAATGATATGAGCATTCCCTAACCTCGAGTCTCGAATACCTTGACCTTGCTTTAACACCTAAAGTTACAACAAACCAGCTCGCACATAACCTTACTGTAATTTACGACAAGACTTGCCCATCTTCAAAAGTTCACTTAAAGAACTTTAAACAAAGACTTGAACTGTGCTAGAACATCACACGAGAGGTCTCAGGACTGGGAGACTCTCTGAAAAACTTGACAACTGTCATACTTGACAGTAGAACTTTCACAAAACAAGACGCCAGAGAACTTGTACTTGAAGCAACCAGGCTACCTCGACAGCTGGAGGAAGATAGTCTAGCACTATCATTACACACCAGTAAAGAGCTTGCTCAGGTAAAGAGGCTTCTTTTGCAGCTAGGACAAAGCGGCATCACTCAGAGGCTGCAGGAGGCCCAAGGAAGCCTGCGGGTTTTCAAAAACCCTTTTGACATACTCAAGGAGGAGCAGGAGAAGCTTGAAGGCTAATGACGTCAAGACCAAGCACTCAGCTGGTCTTGGAACAACCGTCAACATCGACAACATCTCCACTCTTCGAAGATCAAATTGGAGGATACAGGAGAACTCATCGACGCCTTCACACCGCCCAGCAAGCAACAAGAAGGGCGGGACAGTTCCATACATGCCTCCAGAAGATGCCATAATGGGTCCCCCGAGCTACCCACCAGCTACAAACATAGTCTCGTCAACGTCCCGGATGACACCCACATTGAGCAGCGGAGTCAAGGAAGGTTCCAGAGAGGCTTCAACACTGAAATGTGGACCCTGCCTTCTGTTCAGCAGAATAGCGAAGCTATGTTCGTGATTCCCGAGCAGCTCGGCCTCTTTGATGAGGCATTTTCCAGATGGGAGGCCATTACAAGAAACCACATTGCGGGCATAGGATTCACGGACACAAGGGACAAAATCGAGTACATCGAGAACCTGCTAGGAGAGGCTGAAAGACTCGTCTGGGTGCAATGGCACATGCAGTACGGGAATGAGTACCAAGCCACCATTGCTGCAGGAGAAGGAAGAGCTGGCACTCAAAATATCCTCTCCCAAATGAGAAGGGTATTTTCATTAGAAGATCCAACACAAGGGTCAACCCTGGCCCAAAATGAAGCTTACCGGGATCTTGAACGTCTTTCATGTGAAAATATAAAAGATATATTGCTTTACATGAATGACTATCTCAGGCTTGCAACAAAAACAGGGAGGCTATTCATCAGCACGGAACTATTTGAAAAATTCTGGATGAAGATGCCGGGAGAACTAGGCCGAAGAATGAAGGCGGCCTTTGACCAGCAATACCCAGGAGCCAACATAGGCGTGATCCCGAGAATCCTCTTCGCCTACAAATTTCTCGAAGAAGAATGTAAAGATGCTGCATTCAAAATGTCCCTCAAAGACCTTTCTTTCTGCGGTAAGATCCCGATCCCAGGTTATTACACCAAGGAGAGAAAGTACGGGGTCAGGAAGGCGAAGACATACAAAGGGAAGCCGCACGACACTCATGTGCGGATAGAAAAGAGGAAGCACTTGGTACGCAACAAACGGTGCAAGTGCTACCTCTGCAGTAATGAAGGGCATTTTGCAAGAGAGTGCCCGAATGACAGGAGAAACGTGAAGAGAGTTGCTATCTTCGAGCAGCTCAACGTTCCCGAAGACTATGAACTCATCTCCGTGAAGGAGGGGGAGGAACAAAGTGATGCCATCTTCAGCATCTCTGAAGGAGAGGACACTCCAAACCTTCACAACTCTCTCAACCCCCTTATACATGAAGAAGTCATCTATGCCCTCGGTGAGATAGGAGAATGGGATACCTTAGGGGAACCTAGCGGCAGGTTTGACTACTATGTACGCTATTCCCCGCCTCCATCTTTTTACTACGACTTTCCTGTAGTAGGAAGCAGATGGGGCGATGATGAGGAGGAACCTGCTGAGTCCACCAGTTCCCCAGTATAGCCCCAACGAGGAGAAGCTTCTTCTGCCGTGAACGAAGTCGAAGAAGGACATTGCCCTCAGCCACAAGAGGAGGAGAGGTGTTCGTATTGCCAGCCCCAGACCATGGAGAGGGCAGGGACACACTGCCCCAATTGTAGAGGTACAGCCTGCAACCTGTGCGGGCCACACTATTTTAAGACGGAGGAACCAGCTACATCAGCCCCGCCAGCACCATGTCCTTCCCAGAAGCTGCTGCAGAAGCAGCAACACTACGTAACATGGTTTGAAAAGGAGATTAAATGACTGCCAAAGAAGGTAGCATACTACAAGCAACAGGCTTAGGAGCTGGAACTGAGAAAGAGCCGACAGGAAGACCTTGAAAATGCTTCACCACCTTCCGTGAAGAACTACACCTGCTCAGTTGCTTCGGCCAAGTCCTTTTCTTCAAAGGATACCTCCGCTCTAAGTCCAGAAGATGATCCTCCCAATCCATGCCGGCATCGAACCCGACACAGATGGCCGAAAAAGTCGCACCTTGAAGTTCCGCTACAAAGGCATCACCGCTCTCGCCGCCACCACGCAACGCCACCACTTACATCAGAGTACGAGCAAAGTGTGGTTCGACCTGGGATAGCTCGGTCTAACCACTACTGTCCCAACATGACTGGATCAGACGCTCCAGAAGAACTTGCGTCAGTAGACCGGTGACTACTTCCCCAGCCCGGACGGACGACGCCGTAGCTACACCAACAAACGTTATCTCCGCAGGCCCGGCTCCACGGAAGGTGATGCCAGCAAAATAGTGGAGGCGCCGTTTCCAGGCAGCCCAGCCCAACAGCCTAGCAAGTCCAAGAGGAGGCGGCCAAAGTACCAACAACAAGTAGCCGCCACGACTAGCAAGCGGAGCGTGGTGGGAAGGTGTGCAAAGAATAAAACACTGTAGCTACACTGTAGCTACTGTAGTCGTACAAACAGCTATCGCTGTAGCTGAAGGACAGCTGTCACTGTAACTGCTGTAGTCATACAGATAGCTGTCATTGTAGCTGAATGATAGTTGTCATATCCTGTACTCCAGTATAGGGTTACTGTGCATAGGACGGTGACCCCTGTACATAGGGGCGGTGTTCACTATCGAACACTATACATAGGTCGGTGCGCGCTGTAGCAAGTACACTGTAGCACTGTAGCGCACTGTAGCATTATGACGTAAGCGCTTACGTCACAAGCTCAGCTCGCCCTCTATATAAGGAGGGCGGCAGCTGCGATTGAATATATGAAAAAATTGGATGTAATTTGGAGATCCAGAGATCCTGTAAGAGCAATAAGAATCTGAGAGTTCTTCCATATTTCTTTCTTATTTCTTGTTGTTCTCCACTTGAGACCCACAAAAGCGCTAAGTTTTCGCAAGAGAATCGCCGGGAGTCCCGACTATGCGGCGATGCGCCATATGGTATCAGAGCTTGTCAAAGATATGGCAGCGTAAACACCTTAGAGGTCAAGGTGCTAAGAGTATGAGGTAAGGGTTCGTTCTTGCCATTTCCTATTCTGTATTACCGTGTTAAGACTTGGGTTGAGTTCATCGATTATGAATTCTCGTCCTTCCTGATATTATGCAGATTAGGCCGTGACTGAACTAAGAAAAAGAACAGGCCCTAACATGGCAGTTGAGGCAGGAGGCCTGTTGTAAGCCCAAGGGCACGCCTGTGTGATCTCAGTATAGTCTTTTCCTAATCTGGAACTTATCTTTCGGGTGGCTTTCGTGATTATGAACTAAGCTTATATGTCTGACGCATGGGAGAAATCTATTCAGGAATGGTATGAGCATTCCCGAACCTCGAGTCTCGAATACCTTGACCTTGCTTTAACACCTAAAGTTACAACAAACTAGCTCGCACATAACCTTGCTGTAATTTACGACAACACTTGCCTGTCTTCAAAAGTTCACTTAAAGAACTTTAAACAAGTACTTGAACTGTGCCAGAACATCACACGAGAGGTCACAAGACTGGGAGACTCTCTGAAAAACTTGACAACTGTCAAACTTGACAGTAGAACTTTCACAAAACAAGACGCTAGGGAACTTGTACTTGAAGCAACCAGGCTACCTCGACAACTGGAGGAAGATAGTCTAGCACTATCATTACACACCAGTAAAGAGCTTGCTCAGGTAAAAAGGCTTCTTTTTCAGCTAGGGCAAAGCAGCATCACTCAGAGGCCGCAGGAGGCCCAAGGAAGCCTGCGGGTTTTCAAAAACCCTTTTGACATACTCAAGGAGTAGCAGGATAATCTTGAAGGCTAATGACGTCAAGACCAAGCACTCAGTTGGTCTTGGAACAACCGTCAACATCGGCAACATCTCCACTCTTCGAAGATTAAATTCGAGGATACAGGAGAACTCATCGATGCCTTCACACCGCCCAGCAAGCAACAAGAAGGGTGGCACAGTTCCTCATGGGGCGGAGCACCCCACAGCATACCTTGGAACAACAACTTGATCTACAGGTACAATTGAAACTATCAATGCAAGAGAGAGCTGCAATCGTCCCTGCGGAGGTTCTCTATCACTCTCGAAGGGATGATGTACGCCATAAGGTGTACACGCACAGATCGGAGGAGTCGATCCTTTGTGTCAACAACGATTAGGCTGACCTTTCCTTCATCCAAGGGGAGAGCCATCACCAACACAAGGAGGTCCATAGTGGTGAGGAAGAGCTCAAAGCCACTCATGTACTAGCCGTCTTAATCAACGGAGAAGAACAAGAGGAGCAAAGTGATGATGAAAGCTATTTTCATCGCCTCCTGAACCAAGACTTCCTAGAAGGGGACTTAGACTACCCGTCCCCTGCGACAAAATGGGACGTATACCCGGATGACGAAGAGGTGTAGGAAAACCCCTTCCAGCAGGAGGAAGGTAACGCCTGCACTATGCCCATAACTAATATAATAGCTGCAGGATGCGAAGTTGAGCCGGATATGGAATACCCGGTACTTAAAAAATTAACTGAGCAATTGTACTGAAGTACAATAACTTCGACGGCATCTCAACACCGTCCATACATGCCTCCAGAAAATGCTACAATGGGTCCCCCGAGCTACCCGCCAGCTACAAACACAGTCCCTTTAACGTCCCGGATGACACCCACATTTGAGCAGCGGAGTCAAGGAAGGTTCCAGAGAGGCTTCAACACTGAAATGTGGACCCTGCCTTCTGCTCAGCAGAATAGCGGAGCTATGTTCGTGATTCCCGAGCAGCTCGGCATCTTTGATGAGGCATTTTCCAGATGGGAGGCCATTACAAGAAACCACATTGCGGGCATAGGATTCACGGACACAAGGGACAAAATCGAGTACATCGAGAACCTGCTAGGAGAGGCTGAAAGACCCGTCTGGGTGCAATGGCACATGCAGTACGGGAATGAGTACCAAGCCACCATTGCTGCAGGAGAAGGAAGAGCTGGCACTCAAAATATCCTCTCCCAAATGAGAAGGGTATTTTCATTAGAAGATCCAACGCAAGGGTCAACCCTGACCCAAAATGAAGCTTACCGGGATCTTGAACGTCTTTCATGTGAAAATATAAAAGATATATTGCTTTACATGAATGACTATCTCAGGCTTGCAACAAAAATAGGGGGGCTATTCATTAGCACGAAACTATCTGAAAAATTCTGGATGAAGATGCTGGGAGAACTAGGCTGAAGAATGAAGGCGGCCTTTGACCAACAATACCCAGGAGCCAACAAAGGCGTGATCCCGAGAATCCTCTTCGCCTACAAATTTCTCGAAGAAGAATGTAAAGATGCTGCATTCAAAAGTCCCTCAAAGACCTTTCTTTCTCCGATAAGATCCGGATCCCAGGTTATTACACCAAGGAGAGAAAGTACAGGGACAGGAAGGCGAAGACATACAAAGGGAAGCCGCACGACACTCATGTGCGGATAGAAAAGGGGAAGCACTTGGTACGCAACAAACGGTGCAAGTGCTACCTCTTCGGTAATGAAGGGCATTTTGCAAGAGAGTGCATGAATGACAGGAGAAACGTGAAGAGAGTTGCCATCTTCGAGCAGCTCAACGTTCCCGAAGACTATGAACTCATCTCCGTGAAGGAGGGGGAGGAACAAAGTGATGCCATCTTCAGCATCTCTAAAGGAGATGACACTCAAAACCTTCACAACTCTCTCAACCCCCTTATACATGAAGAAGTCATCTATGCCCTCGGTTTGATAGGAGAATGGGATTTGAGACAAGGCCATCTTAGCCACAATGGAGGTCAATCTGGCTAAGGGCAGCCAGTTGGTGTATGTCATACCAAACATAATGCTCACCGTTGGAGATTTTTACAGAAATCTCCAAGTCTCTATCCTGACCAAAGGATATGAGAACTGGCAGAATGGGGAATCCAATCTGCTCATTACCAGGGGCTTGGTCGGACAGCTGTCAAATACTCCAAACGTAGGCTTCGCCTACGAAATTCAAGGGGTCGTGGACTACTTGGCAAGCCACGGCGTACACGCCCTCCCGGGACGCAGATAATCGGCTGGAACACTACAAGGACGAAGCTGGGTTGTGCGACCAACCCAAGTGCTCACCCCCACACAACCTGATGAGGTGACAAGCAGAAGCCTCCTAGATGGGAGTATTTCCCTACGATTCGGAGGATACAAACCAGAGGTAACACACAGGAGGTCGTGTTACATCCAACGAGATGAGGAAGTCCATAGCGACGAGGAGGAGCTCAAAGCCACTCATATACTTGCTGTCCTAATAGACGGAGCAGCACAAGATGAAGAGAGCGATGAGGAAAGCTATTTCCATCGCCTTCTGCACCAAGACTTTCTAGAAGGAAACCTGGACTACCCGTCCCCTGCGACAAAATGGGACGTATACCCGGATGACGAAGAGGTGTACGACAACCCCTTCCAGCAGGAAGAAGGTAACGCCTGCACTATGCCCATAACTAATATAATAGCTGCAGGATGCGAAGCTGAGCCGGATATGGAATACCCGATACTTAAAAAATTAACTGAGCAATTGTACGCAAGTACAATAACTTCGGCGGCATCTCCACACTGTCCATTCATGCCTCCAGAAGATGCTGCAATGGGTCCCCCGAGCTACCAGCCATCTACAAACACAGTCCCGTCAACGTCCCGGATGATACCCACATTTGAGCAGCGGAATCAAGGAAGGTTCCAGAGAGGCTTCAACACTGAAATGTGGACCCTGCCTTTAGCTCAGCAGAATACCGGAGCTATGTTCGTGATTCCCGAGCAGCTCGGCATCTTTGATGAGGCATTTTCCAGATGGGAGGCCATTACAAGAAACCACATTGCGGGCATAGGATTCACGGACACAAGGGACAAAATCGAGTACATCGAGAACCTGCTAGGAGAGGCTGAAAGACTCGTCTGGGTGCAATGGCGCATGCAGTACGGGAATGAGTACCAAGCCACCATTGCTGCAGGAGAAGGAAGAGCTGGCACTCGGAATATCCTCTCCCAAATGGAAGGGTATTTTCATTAGAAGATCCAATGCAAGGGTCAACCCTAGCCCAAAATGAAGCTTACCGGGATCTTGAACATCTTTCATGTGAAAATATAAAAGATATATTGCTTTAAAAAATAAAAAAATAAAAAAATAGGGGTGGTGAGACCTAGGACAGCTCCGTCCAACCGCCGCTGTCCTAGCCCTATCCTGACTGGATCCAACGCGCCTCCCTCGGACGCTCCAGTTGTACCTGCGCCAGTTGACCGGCGGCCACTTCCCCCAGCCTGGACGGACGATGCCGTGGCTGTACCAGCGGACGCTCCCATCCTCCACCCAGGAACAGACCCACCTCACAAAGTCCATGCCATGATGGGTATCCCCTCAAGGAGAGAAGATCACCTCAGCCCAATTGAGGCGGCCCAGCCCAACAGCCCAGCAAGTCCAAGAATAACGGGCCCAGCAACAAGTAGCCGCTACTACTAGAAACTGGCAATTGAGTCAGGAGGCCTGTTGTAAGCCCAAGGGCACACCTGTGTGATCCTAGAAAGTTCTAACCTAGCGAGGAACTGCCCTACCCAAACCTGGATAGGAACTGCCCGGTAGAAACTTATAGTGAATTTGGTAGCATAGATGTCAGAAGCTTGGGAGAGAACAATACAAGAATGGTATAACACTTCCCGAACCGCAAACCTAGAATACCTTTACCTTACTTCAACTAAGAAGTGTTAATCCGACCCACAAGCCACGAAGACGATCATGGCCTACTACCTGCCTACTCCACAACAATACTACTATGACCAGTGCTATCAGGCCCAACAAAGCTTTCGGCACTCTTCCAATGATTATTATGGTCACGAGGCTTTACAGGAAGAATACTCCACTGAAGAGGACGACGGCCCCCTAACATCTTCTTATTTTTGGCCTTCTTACAGTGATAACTGGGATCACTACGCGCGATTTAAGGATAGTCCCTTCTACGCGTAGTATTTGCAGAGCCAAATGTCTCATGGCGCACAGCACGAAGAACTCATCGAACCTCTCGACGACCGTCAAGAGACCATCCTTGATGCTGGCTGCTGCTCTCCAGTCTATGATGAGTATGACACCAACACTGACTCTATCCCGTCTGACTCATCGGCTGACCTAGTAACAGACACTGAGGACCATTACTCCTCTCCATCATCCGAGGATACTTCCTCTCCTTCCTCCTCTGGCGAGGAAGACTGCACCTGCTTGGTTACTTCGGCCGATTCCGAAGAGGATACCACCTCTAGCGAGGACGACTGCACCTGCTCGGTCACTTAGGCCGATTCCTTTTCTGTAGAGGATACCTCCTCCCTCAGCCCGGCAGATGATTCTCCCGACCCCTGTCCGTGCCAGTTCACCGCCTCTCCCTACCGGCACCGACCCCGACAACGACGACGGAAAAAGCCGCGCCTCGCAGCTACGCTACGAAGGCATCACCGCTCTCACCGTCACCGCTCAGCGCCACCACTTACATCAGAGTGCGAGCGAAGCGTGGTGAGACCTAGGACAGCTCCGTCCAACCGCCGCTGTCCTAGCCCTATCCTGACTGGATCCAACGCGCCTCCCCTGGACGCTCCAGTTGTACCTGCGCCAGTTGACCGGCGGCCACTTCCCCCAGCCTGGACGGACGACGTCATGGCTGTACCAGCGGACGCTCCCATCCTCCACCCAGGAACAGACCCACCTCACAAAGTCCATGCCATGATGGGTATCCCCTCAAGGAGAGAAGATCACTTCAGCCCAATTGAGGCGGCCCAGCCCAACAGCCCAGCAAGTCCAAGAATAACCGGCCCAGCAACAAGTAGCCGCTACTACTAGCAAGCGGAGCATGGTGGGAAGGTGTGCAAAGAATAAAACACTGTAGCTACTGTAATCGTACAGACAGCTGTCACTGTAGCCACCGTAGTAGTACAGACAGCTATAGACAGCTGGCATATCCTGTACTCTAGTATAGGGTTATTGTGCATAGGATGGTGACCCCTGTACATAGGGGCGGTGTTCACTGTAGAACACTGTACTAAGGGCGGTGCGCACTGTAGCAGTACACTGTACACTGTAGTAAGTACACTTTAGCACTGTAGCGCACTGTAGCAGTATGGCGTAATCGCTTACGTCATCAGCTCAGCCCGCCCTCTATATAAAGGGGGTGGCAGTCCCATTGTAAGCATGAAATTTGGGAGATCCAGAGCAATAAGAATCCGAAGTTCTTCCATATCTCTTCTTATTTCTTGTTGTTCTCCACTTGAAATCCCCAAAAAAGCGCTAAGTTTCCGCGAGAGATCGCAGGGAGCATCATACGTATCCGGCGGTGACATACATATGGTGCATCGCCGCAGAGTCGGGACTCCCGGCGATTCTCTTGCGGAAACTTAGTGCTTTTGTGGATCTCAAGTGGAGAACAACAAGAAAAAAGAAAGAGATATGGAAGAACTCTCAGATTCTTATTGCTCTCATGGGATCTCTAGATCTCCAAATTACATCCAATTTTTTCATATATTCAATGGTAGCTGCCGCTCTCCTTATATAGTGGGCGGGCTGAGCTTATGACATAAGCGCTTACGTCATAATGCCACAGTGCGCTACAGTGCTATAATGTACTTGCTACAGTGTACAGTGTACCTGCTACAAGTGTACAGTGTACTTGCTACAGTGCGCACCGCCCTACGTACAGTGTTCTACAGTGAACATCGCCCTATGTACAGGGGTCACCGTCCTATGCACAGTAACCCTATACTAGAGTACAGAATACTACAGTGACAGCTGTCGATCAGCTATAGTGACAGCTGTCTGTACGACTACAGTAGCTACAGTGACTACAGTGTTTTATTCTTTGCACACCTTCCCACCACGCTCCGCTTGCTAGTCGTGGCGGCTACTTGTTGCTGGTACTAGGGCCGCCTCCCCCACCACGCTTCCGCAGGCGTATGGATAGTGGAAGGTTGTTGGTACGGGAGATAGCATCTTGGACTAATTGGGTAGCGTTCTGCAGCTGCTAGTTGATTCGTTCGATGGCAGGGTACCATGTCGCCCAGAACTGGTCCTGAGTGCTCAGTCTTCGGCACTCCTGCATCTTGATTGTGCGAAGGGTGCAAAGTTCTTGCAACGCCATGATTGCTGCTGCTACTATTGTTGGCTTGAGTTGGTCACTTTGTGATGGTTCAGTGACTCTTGCAGGTGGAGTATTTTCTTTGTCAATTGTTGCTGAACCTGTTCTGTTGGTGCTGCTTGAACCTCCTGGATAGCCAGTGTCGTAAGTCCTAGTGCATCGCTGTCTTTTTCGTCTTGCCATCCTGCACTCACTAGAGAAGATAGTAAGCGGGACAAGGCATCAGCTAGCTAATTGTCCTTGCCGTCGATATGCTCGAAGTGCACTGGGATGCCGATCCCTGTTATATAGTCCGTGAAAGCAATCCACCGGACTCTAGATGGTTTGTGATTGGGAAAGTTGTTGAAGAAGCTGATGATTGCTTGACAGTCTGTCTTGATAGTGAGCTCCTTCTTATCCAAGTAGTAGATTTTTAAGGCCTCCAGGGAATGCATGACAGCGTATATCTCCGCATCTATGGTGGACTTGAGGGGATTGAATTTTCCACTGGCATAAGCGCATACGCGCTAAGTGGACTTTGGGTCATGCTTGTACGGCTTCCACTTGCATATGCCACCCCATCCTCCATGCATCCATCAGTTTCCAGGATGATGTAACTTTCCTCGGGGGGAACTTCGAGATCAGGCAATTGCTGTACCAGCTGCTTGATCTGTTCGACCAAGGCCCAGTCCTGTTGGTTCATCCTTCTTTCTCCAGTTGGGCTGGTTTTGGCATAGAGTGGGCTGAGCAGCTTGCCTAGGTTCGGGATATAGTTCCTGGCATAGTTTAGAATTCCGAGCCAGGATCGAAGCCCCTTTAGCGTCATTAATGACTTATTTTGTACTTCGGTAATCCTTTTGATAATGTGTGGTTGGAGCTTTATTTTTTGATTACCGATAATTGCGACAAGGAATTCCACCTCGGCCACCGCGATCTTCATTTTGGAGGGGCTTAGAACAAGCCCATGTTCCTCACAAATGTTCACATGATATTAAGGTGCCTTGCATGCTCTTCCTCCGTCTGGGAGAAGACTAAGATGTCATCGATGTAGACTGCGATGAAGTCTTCCGTCCCTTGAAAACAGGAGTCCATTTTCCTTTGGAAAATGGATGGAGCATTTTTTAACCCGAATGGCATGACCAACCATTCGTATAATCCCGTCGAGACCCAGAAGGTGGTCCATTCGACTGAATCCGGGTGCATGGCCACCTGATGAAAGCCACTTTTTAAGTCAAACTTGGAATAAACTTTACTGTGGCTTACCCTCTTTAGAATTGTGTTTATTCCTGGTAGGCTGTATTGGTCTTTGTTGGTGAGGTCGTTGAGGCATTTGTAGTTGAAGACCAGTCTCTCCTTGCCCTTTTCCTCCTTCCCGGTGGCTAGGTCAACAGTTGTGCCAGAGTTGACGATGAAGGCTGTTGTCCTATGTCGGCTTTTGCTCGGCCTGATGACCCCTATGCTGAGTAGGGCTTCTATATGCCGCTTGAATGTGTCTTGTAGCTACGGCGTGAAGTGCTTCAGTGGTCTGTCTTCTATGATAAAATCTGTATTTTTTATATCCAGATGGCAGATTACTTTATTTCTTGCCCAATTCTTGAGCGAGTCTTCCCCAATGAATCCTGCTTCCTTAAGCCTTGTTATTATGGGCTGGAATTTACGCAGGAAGGATTCCCTGCTGATACCGACGTTGTAGTACACTGACTGCTGGATGTCAATGTACTCGTCTTCCTCCAATTCCAGCTCCTCGACTGCGACAGCCATCGATGCTGTAGGGGAGGTGCTGATAACGGTTAAGTTTTTATAAAAGGTAACAATATTACCTTCGATCCTGACCCCTCCTTGCATGGCCTTGATGAAGTTGCATCCGATGATCATCTGGATGCCATCACCTAACTCCATCTTGAAGCTATATGTGTAGGGGATTTTAAAGCTATTATCCCCGATATGCATTCGTCCTCCTTTTAGCTTCTTGTTAGCAGTTTGCTTTGAATTTATTCCACTGAAGTGCACAATGAAGCTGTTCTCCTACAATGCTTCTGGCGGCACTGAGGCTTCATCTATGCAACACGTTGTGGCTCCAGTGTCTAGTATTGCCCTTACCCAAATCCTGGGGATGTCAAGCAATTCTAATTCCACAAGCATGTTATACAGCATATTTTTTACCAGCTTTGGTCCTGATGCTGGTTGGGTTGACCCTTCTGCTGCTGCCTTGTAGATGCTTTCTTGGAGCAAGACACTAGTGTATTCTTCTTCTTCAGCCTCCTTTCTTTTGCCATGCTCTTCATCTTTCTTGCCAAGTTCCTCATAGTCTTCTCGTAGATTCTTTTCCAGCTCTAGCTCCTGAGCCTTTTGCTTGTTGTATGCTACTTCCTTTTGCAGCCGCTCGATCTCCCCTTCACACCACATAACGTAGTGTTGCTGCTCCTGCAGCAACTTCTGGGAAGGAAATGGTGAAGGCGGGGCTGGTGTCACCGGGACCTCCGTCTTGAAATAGTATGGCCCGCATAGATTGCAGGCTGTAACTTTGCAATTGGGGCAGTGTATCCTAGCACTCTCCATGGTCTGGCGCCAGCAACACGAGCACTTCTCCTCTTGTGGTTGCACAAAACTATTATGCTGCCAAGAGTGCATACAGTTCAAGTACTTGTATAAAGTTTTTTAAGTGAACTTTTGAATACAGGCAAGTCTTGTCGTAAATTACAGCAAGGTTATGTGCGAGCTGGTTTGTTGTAACTTTAGGTGTTAAAGCAAGGTCAAGGTATTTGAGACTCGAGGTTCGGGAATGCTCATACCATTCCTGAATAGATTTTTCCCATGCGTTAGACATATAAGCTTAGTTCATAATCACCAAAGCCATCCTCAAGATAAGTTCCAGATTAGGAAAAGACTATACTGAGATCACACAGGCGTGCCCTTGGGCTTACAACAGGCCTCCTGCCTCAACTGCCAAGTTAGGGCCTATTCTTTTTCTCAGTTCAGTCATGGCCTAATCCGCATAATATTGTGAAGGACGAGAATTCGTAATCGATGAACTCAACCCAAGTCTTAACACGGTAATACAGAACAGGAAATGGCAAGAACGAACACTTACCTCATACTCTTAGCACCTTGACCGCTAAGGTGTTTACGCTGCCATATCTTTGGCAAGCTCCGATGCCATATGGTGCACCGCTGTGTAGTCGGGACTCCCGGCGATTCTCTTGCGGAAACTTAGCGCTTTTGTGGATCTCAAGTGGAGAACAACAAGAAATAAGAAAGAGATATGGAAGAACTCTCAAATTCTTATTGCTCTTACAGGATCTCTGGATCTCCAAATTACATCCAATTTTTTCATATATTCAATGGCAGCTGCCGCCCTCCTTATATAGAGGGCGGACTGAGCATATGACGTAAGCGCTTACGTCATAATGCTACAGTGCGCTACAGTGCTACAGTGTACAGTGTACTTGCTACAGTGCGCACCGCCCTACGTACAGTGTTCTACAGTGAACACCGCCCTATGTACAGTAACCCTATACTAGAGTACAGAAATACTACAGTGATAGCTATCGATCACCTACAGTGACAGCTGTCTGTACGACTACAGTAGCTACAGTGAGCTACAGTGTTTTATTCTTTGCACACCTTCCCACCACGCTCCGCTTGCTAGTCGTGGCGGCTACTTGTTGCTGGTACTAGGGCCGCCTCCCCAAATCTACTGTTGTTGCTGCTGCTACTCGTACTACTAGTATTACTATTGCAACTAGTACTTCTACTACTACAATTGCTTTGACCAGTCCTACTACTACTACTACTACTACTACTACTACTAGTACTACTACTACTACTACTACTACTACTACTACTACTACTTGTACTTCTACTACTATTGCTACAACTATTACTACAACTACCAGTATAATTACCACTACTACTACCACTACTTCTACCGGTACTACTACTACTACAACTATTACTACGGCAACTACTATTACTGTTGTTCCTACTACGACGACTACTACTACTACTATTATTACTACAACAACGACTACTACTAGTTCTACTTCTATAGCTACTACTAGTGCTTCTACTACTGTTGCGATTATTGCAACTACAACAACAACAACAATAACAACAACAACTACTACTGCTACTGCTACTACTGCTACTACGATTACTACTACCACTGCTAGTACTGCTACAATTACTATTGCTACTACTAGAGCTACAACTGCTACTGCTACCACTACTACTACTACTATTACTATTACTTCTACTAGTATTACTACTACTACTATTAATTTAGTACTACTATTATTATGACTATTACAACCACTTCTATTACTCTTACTACTACAACCGCTACTTCAACTACTGTTGCTACAACTACTTTGACTACTACTTTCATTACAACAACAATAATTACTACTACAAATGCTGCTACTAATACTGCTACTATGACTACTCTTACTACTGCTGCTATTACTTGAGCTGCTACTACTGCTACTAATTCTGCTACTACTACTACAATAACTACTAATGCTACTGCTACTTCTACAACAACTACTACAACTAATACTACTACTTCTTCCACTTCCACTACTGCTACTACTACTACTAATACTATCACTACTGCTACTACTAACACAAATACTAATTTTACAACTATTACAACAACTACTACTGCTACTAATACTACTTCCGCTACAACTCCCACTACAAATACAAATATTACAACTACAACAACAACTACTACTACCACCACAGCCACTTGTACTTCTACTACAACTACTACTTCTGCTAATTGTACATCTACTATTACTATTGCTACTACTTTTACTACTAGTACTTGCAATACAACTACTATTACCACTAATTTAAAAGCTACTACTACTACAACTACTACTATTTCCACAACTACCACTACTACACCTGCTGCTGCTACTACGAGTACTGCTACTACAACTAGACTTGCTACTACTACAACTACTACAACAACTACTACTCTACTACTACTAGTACTGTTGCTACTACTGCAACTATAATTGCTGCTAGTACTGTTACGACTATTAGTTCTACAATACTAGAACTACTACTGCTGCTACAGCTACTGCTACGACTATTACAACTACTACCACTACAGCTACTACTATTGTGGTTGTTGTTGCGTCTATTGCTAATACTACTATTGCTATTGCTGCTGCTATTACTACTACTTCTTCTACAGCTACTTCTACTACTAGTACTACTGCAACAACTACTGCTACTGCTGTTACTGCTAGTACTACTAGTACTGTGACTACTACTACTATGATTACTGTTACAACTTCTACTATTACTACAACTATAACAACTTCTACTACTACAACAATAACAACTATTACTACTTCTACTACTGTAACTACTACTATAACTCATACTACTACGACAGCAACTTCTACTACAACTGCTAATACTAATTCTACTACTACTACTACTACTACAAATACTAATATTACAACTATTACAACTACTACTGCTGCTACTATTACTACTTCTGTTACTACTCATTCCACTACAAATACTAATATTACAACTACTATAACTACTATTACTACCACCACTACTACTACCTCTACTATTACTTCTACTACTGCTACTACTACAACAACAACAATAACAACTACTACTGCTATTACCACTACTACTACATCTGCTGCTACTACTTCAACTACAACAACTCCTACCACTACTACTACTACAACTACTACCACTACTTCAACTGCTGCAACGATTGCTATTACTACTGCAGCCACTGCTACTACTACTATTACTACTACTAGTACTACTACTGCTGCTACTGCTACTACTGCTGCAAGTACTACTACTACTTCTAGTACTACACTACTAGTACAACTATTGTTGTTGCTACTACTAATATGGCTACTATAACTACTACTAATACAACAACAACTACTACTGCAAGTACTACACTACTGGTACCACTATAGCTGCTGCTTCTACTGCTACTTGAACAACAACTACTACTACTGCTACAACAACTACTAATGCTACTACTCCTACCGCCGCTGCCATTGCTACTACTACTACTTACACTACTACTACTACTGCAGCTACTCGTATTACTATTTTTGCTACTACCGATACTACTACTACTACCACCACCACTGCTACTACTGCTACTATTACTATTACAACAACTATTGCTACTGCTACTGCTCCTACTACAACAACAACTACTACTGTTACTACTGCTACTATAGCTGTTGCTACTACTACTGCCACAATTGATACTACTTCTAATGATGCTACTACTGCTACAACAACTCCTAGTCCTACTACTACTACCACCACTACTACTACTACTACTATTATTGTTGTTGTTGTTACTACTACTACTAATACTACTGCTATTACTACAACTACTGCTATTACTGCTACTGCTACAGCTACTCCTACTCCTACTAGTCCAACTACTACTATTGCTTCTACTTCTACTGCTACTCGAACTAGTACTTCTACTACTGCAACTACCACTGTTAGAGCTACTACTATTACCATCACAACAACTACTACTACTACTACTATTACGGCTGCTAATACTACTACTACTACTATTGCGACTACTAATACTACTACTACTACAACTACTACTGCTACTACTACATCTACCACTACAACTACTACTTCAACTACTACTACTATTGCTACTTCTACTACTACAATTGCTGCAGCAACTTCTTCTACTACTACTACTACTACTACGGCTACTACTACTACTACTACTATCTTTTACTACTGCTGCTACTACTACTACTCCAACTACTACTAATGCTACTAATACTTCTACGACTACAACAACAACTACTACTACCATGACTCCAACTACTTATTATACTACTTCAACTACTGCTACTACTACTACTACTATACCTACAGCTACTACTACTTGTACTATTACAACTACTATTATGGTTACTGTTATTACTACTACTCCCAACACTACAAATATTACTTCTGTTAGAACTACTATTGCTAATACTGCTTCTACTACGGTTACTACTACTGCTACTACAACTACTACTACTGTTTCTACTACAGCTATCACTACTGCTTCTACTACAATAACTACTACTACTTCTGTTACTACTACTGCTACTACTACAATTCTTACCACTATGGCTACTTCTACTACAATAACTACAACTACTGCTACAACTACTCTACACCTGCTACCACTACAACTCCTACTTCTACTACTACTTCTGCTACCACCACTTCTACTGCCTATACTACTACTACTACTAGCACTACTATTACTACTTATTCTACTACTATTACTAGTATTGGTGCCACCAATGTTGCTATAATGACTACTGCTACCACTACTGCTACTACTACAACTACTACCATTTCAACTACTTCTGCTATGACTGCTACTACTATAGCTACTGTTGTTGCAACTACTACTGCCACTGCTACTACTACTATTGCAACTATTGCTGCAATTGCTACTGTTACTATTACTATTTCCACTTCTGCTATTATAACTGCTACAACTACTGCTACTTCTACTATCACTACTACTACTACTACTGCTACTCCTACTACTACTTTCCCTACTACAATTACAACTTCTCCTGTTGCAACAACTACTGCTGCTGCTGCTGCTGCGCTACTATTGCTGCGACTACTTTTACTACTACTACTACTACTAACTACTACTACTACTACTACTACTACTACTACTACTACTAGTACTACTGCTACTACTTCTACTACTACTAGTTTTGCATCTACTACTACTACTACTAGTACTACTACTACTACTATAGCTACTGCTTCTACTGCTACAACTACCACTACAACTACTACTATTATTACCACTATGACAACTACTTCTACTACTGCTACTATGACTACTTTTACTGCAGCTACAACTACTACAACTTCTACTACTACTACTACTTCAACCCCTACTAGTACTGCTACTGCCACTACTATTATTACTACTATTGCAACTACTACTACTGTTGCTGGTACTACAATAACAATAACTACTACTAATGCTACTACTACAACTACTACTGCTAGTACTGCTATGATGACTAGTGCTACTACTACTACTACTATGCCACAGCGGCTACTACAACTATTGCTATCATAATTACTACTTCTACAGCTATGTCTACTACTAATTCTACCATAGTTATTGCTACTACTGCTACTAATCCTACTACAACTGTGACTACTCCTACTACTTCTTCTACTACTACTAGTAGTACTGCTACTAATTCTGTTACTACTACTATGACTTCTAGTATAACTGCTAATACTACTACTACCGCAACTACTATTATAGCTATTGCTATTATTACTACTACTACTGCTGCTTCTACTACAAATAGAACTACTACCACTACTACTACTACTACTACTACTACTAATATAACTACTACTACTGCTACTACTACCATTGCTACAACAACTTCTCCTACTACTACTGCTATTGCTACTGCCATTTCTATTACTACTATTATAGCAACTATTGCTATTGCTTCTACTATTGTTAATACTACTGCTACTACTGCTTCTGCTACTGCTACTACTACGACATCCTCTACTACTACTGGTACTAACGCTGTTGCTACTACTCTTACTTCTACAACTATTGGTGCTACTAATACTACTAATACCACTACTCTGACAACTAAAACTCATACTACTACCCCTACTCCAGCTACTACTACTACCACTTCTACTATCACTAGAAATATTACTGCTACTTTGATTACTACTCCAACTACTACTACTACTTGTACTACTTGTAACCACTACTACTACTACTAATACTAATACTACCATTACTACTATTTCTACAATTATTGCTACTCGAACTACTACAACTATTGCTACAACTACCACTACTGCTACTACTGCTTCTGCTACAACAACTCCTACTCCTCCTCCTACCACTACTGCTACAACTACTGCTGCCATTGCTACTACTACCGCTACTACTATTATTACTACTACTACTACTACTGTTGCTACTACTACTTCTCATACTACTACTACTTCTTCTATTACAACTACTACTGCTACTACTAATGCTACAACTACTACTAGTAGAACTACTACTACTTCTGCTACTATAATGTTTGCTTCTACTATAACTACTACTAGTACTTTTGCTAATCCTACTACTACTACTACTACTACTACTCTACAACTACTACTGCTACTAGTAGTACTACCGCTACAGCTACTACTATTATTACAGCTACTACAACTACTTCTACTACTGCTACTAGTATTGCTTCAAGTATAACTACTACCGCTATAACTGCTACTGCTACGAACACTACTACTCCTACTAGTACTACTACTACTACTACTACTACTGCTACTACTACTATTACTACTACTGTAGCTACTACTGCTACTACTACTACAACTACTACAACAACTACTACTAATACTACTACTACTACTATGACTACTAGTGCTGTTACTACTACTACTTCTACTAGTACCACCACCACCATTACTACTACTAGTACCACCATAGTAGTAGCTATAGTTATTATTGTAGTAGCAGTCATAGTAGTGTTACTAGTAGTAGTAGCAATAGTCATAGTACTAGTAGTAGTAATGGCAGTAGTAGTGGTGGTAGTAGTAGCAGCAGCAATAGAAGTAGCAGTTATAGTAGCCCTAGTAGTAGTACTAGTAATAGTAGTAGTAGTAGCATTAGTAGCAGCAGTATTTCTAGTAGTAGTAGCTACTGCAGTAGTAGTAGAAGTAGCAGCAATAGTAGTAGCAACAGTAATAGTAGAAATAGTAGTACTAACTTCAATAATAGTAGTAGTAGTAGCAGCAGTATTGGTAGTAGTAGTAGTATTATTATTATTATTATTAGTTGCAGTACTAGTATAGCAACAGTAGTACTAGTAGTGTAGGTACTACTTGTAGTAGTAGAACTAGCAGTAGCAATAGTAGTACTAGTAGTAGCAGTAGCGGTGGTAACAGTACTAGCATTAGTAGCAATAGGTGCATTTTTAGTAGTGGTTGTAGTAGTTATAGCAGTAGTAGTAGTACTTGTTGTTGTTATTGTCTTGGTAGTTATAGTTGCAGTAGTAGTAGCAGAAGCTATAGTAGTGGTTGTATTAGTAGTATAAGTAGTAATGCTGATATTAGTAGTATTACGAGCAGTAGTAGTAGCAAGTGTAGTATTAGTATTAGGAATAGTAGCAGAAGTAGCTATAGCGGTAGTAGCGATAGGACTAGCAGTACCAGTAGTAACAGTAGCTGCAGTAGTAGTAGCAGCATGAGTAGTAGTAGTATTGGTAGTAGCAACAACATTAATAGGATTAATAGTAGTAGTAGCTATAACTATTGTTGTAGTTGTAGTCCACGTAGTATTAGTAGAAGCATTAGTTGTAGCGGCAGCAATACTAGTGTGGTAGTAGTAGTAGTAGTAGTAGTAGTTATAGTAGTAGTGGTAGCAGTATTAGTTATGGTAGCAGTAGAAGTAGTTATATGACCAATTGTAGTAGCTGTAGTAGTTGTACAAGTAGAAGTATTAGTAGTGGCAGCAGTACTCGTGTAGTAGTAGTAGTAGTTATAGTAGTATTAGTTCTGGTAGCAGTAGAAGTAGTTGTATAACCAGTTGTAGTAGCTGTAGTAGTTGTACGAGTAGAAGTAGTAGTAGGTGTATTCGGCAGCTATAAGTTTGTCCTCGCAGCTAGTCCCCGTCGTCATCGTCGTTGTGGCCATAAGTAAGTAGCAGTTGCGCGTAGAGCACTCTTCGGTAGGTGGTGGGCGTCGTCGTTTCGTAGCCGCATGTGACACTCGTAGTCGTCGTGGTCGTCGTCGCGCCCTCGCCGCCGCCATCGTCGTCGCAGCATCCGTAAGTCTTGTTTAGTCGTCGACCGTCTTGTCGCGCCACCGATACTCGCCAATTAGTAGCAAAGGAAGTAGTAGCAATACTAGTGGTAGTAATAGCTATAGCAATAGTAGTAGTTATAGTAGTATTCACTGAAGTAGGAATAATAGTAGTTATTGTAGTTGTAGTGGTAGTAGTACTATCAGTAGTAGGAGTAGTAGTTGTTGTTGTTGTAGTGGTAGTAGTAGTTGTAGTTGTTGTTGTTGTAGTAGTAGTAGCAGTAGTAGTAGTAGTAGCCGTAGCAGTTGTAGTAGCTGTAGTAGCTGTAGTAGTAGTAGTAGCATGACTAGTTATAGAA